>JAUYWI010127972.1:0-20696 GCA_034780595.1 Parotoplana pacifica | reverse complement strand
ATTAAATAATCTTATTTTTACTTAATAATTCATAAAAATTTGAACGGTAGTAACTTCTGGGACACCCTGTATAAGAAAACGATTTCTATACCGACTTACATTCCCTACTAAAATAGAAAACGATATCTACATATATCGACATACATCATTCCCTATGCTATACCTAATATGGAAAGCGATATCTATGGTGATGTAGAATCCCAATACTCCAAAAAAGAAAACTACTATACAAACTTATTCAGTACTTTGTTTCTTGTTTTATACGAAATCGAGGAACTTTATATGTCCGTTATAAACACCGGTTTCTAATATTTATTAAAATAAATAGAAATTTGTGGTTGTAAATAGCCACAAAAAGTAAACATTTCAGATTATTTTTGTAAAAACTAAAATAGTCCTAATTTTAATAGTAAATACATAAGTAACCACGTTTTGAATATCCACAGATTTTTAAATCAATTGGTAGGATAGATAGTTAGGGATACGTCGACATGTTGAGAAACGCATTCTAGAATTAGAGAGAAAGGACATTCGTTATTGTCATGCCATGCCATGCTGATTGAACAACCAGAGAATCCTTGAATGACACCTTTCCAAGCCAATGGGTAGGGAAGTTTAGTCCCGGACCATGGCCTGCCAGAAGTTCAGATCTTACATATGCTGATAATGCCTTGTTGGGAATTATCAAGAATTCAGTAAAAAGAAAGAGTCCAGTCAATAAAGAAGCTTTAAAGCAAGTTGTGAGAGAAACATTTGAGGAAATTGACTTGGATTTACTGCAATCCATCCACTCACGAACATATCGACGCCTGTCACTTTTTGTGGACTTGGGGACCTCCAAGTCGATCCTTATGACAAATTATTGGTCTTTTTCTTACTAGAAATAACCTTTTAGTATCATAATTGATCTTTGTTTGTTATTTTTTCATCGTGTAATTAAACTAATACCAAAAAATAAAGTGTGTGACTTATAATCTCTTTTAATTTGAAGTAGTAACTTATGAAGCAAAAATATCATTATTATAATCTATTTTGTCAGATAATTCTGAATTCAATGCACAAGTATCAGCCTCGAATTCATGTCGTACGACGATCCACAGCCGAGCCCTTCATATCCTCTCCAATGAAATCATTGGATACGCTAGAACTGGATGAAATAAAGACCTTTATCTTTCCCGAGACCGTGTTTATTGCAGTTACAGCTTATCAAAATCAGTTGGTGAGAATTAGTATATCTATTACAAGGAAAGGGTAAAGAGTGATTCATGAAAAAATAGAGATGGATGATAAAAATAACTGCGCATCATAATAGAAAATGCTATAGAAATGTATAGATATTTTCTATGGATAACGATAAAACTCTATGGATGATGATAAAACTCTATGGAAAATGATAAAACTTTCTTGAAATGATAAAACTCTAGGAAAAAGATAAAACTCTATATGGATGATGATAAAACTCTATGGAAAATGATAAAACTCTATGGAAAATGATAAAACTCTATGGAAAATGATAAAACTTTCTTGAAATGATAAAACTCTATGGAAAAAGATAAACTCTATGGATGATTGTAGTGAAATGATAGACTACCTAATTTAAAAATGTAAAATTGGCAATAGAAATGTAAGGTTATAAACCAATCTATTGTAATTATTTAAAGAAAATATTCTTTGCTTTCAGATAACCAAACTAAAAATTGACTGCAACCCGTTTGCCAAAGGATTCAGGGATTCCTCAAGATTGACAGAATTTGAACGGTAAGCGAGCGAGAGAGTGGTGATGATTAAATTTTTGCATTATGGCGATCATTATTTTGTTGGCATGATAAAAGCTGCTACTGTGGTCAAACGTCACCGTTAAGTGTAGCGCAATAAGTTGTTGTAGCAATTTTTGCTGGACACTAATTAGATCGTTTAAAAATCACTTTTTTGTAGTTCGGTTGGTATCAACATGTGTTGGCCAGTGCCTAGACCTATGTACATACATATATTCGTGACAAATTGATCCAAAAAAATTAATTGAAGCTTCACATTGCAATTTTCTTTTCAACCTATAATTAATTTGTATAAAAGATCTTTAATTGAAAATATCAAGTTAAGTTTTTTGTTAAATAATCTATTAAAAGTGTTTAGATAGCATTTTGTACAAATAAAAAAACACATTAAAATAGGTGGTCCACATAAAAATATGTTTAATATTCTCGTGTTACTATTGAATATTGTATCGAATTAATGACTTTTCATTAAAAAGTATGAGTTTGCTGGTACTACTTTTACAAACATTTTCTACTTTTTTAAATTTTCGCACAATTTCTTTCAATCAAATCCAATTAAGCGTAGTGCCTCCTCCTCTCCATAATTATCATAGAATGTTTATATCTGAATCCTTTCTCAACATTAACAAAAAGCAACCTGAAATAAAATGATTATTACTGACAGATATTTGGTGAATTTTTGTCGTGCGGTGGACAGAAAAAAGACGTCTTAAAATTATTTAACGAAAACTTTAAATCGATACAATATCTTTTCCATAATTAGTGTTTATACTTTCAGCCATGTGTAAAACTCAGCCATCGATATTTCACCAGCATTGAGCTGATACTTTTGACCAACAGTAAATCAAAAAGTAGATACCTACCGGTGATGATACTAAAATAATAGAAATCAAGCTATATAACCAAAATAATTGTGAAATTTTGGCTCGATACCCCAGCTAAAGCATGATATTTTTAGGTAGTGAATTTTTTTAACAATTTCACCATAGATATTATTTTCTATATAATTCTATAGTTTTAGAAATCAAAATTCTAATATCCATTATATTTTTACATTGTAAGAAGAAAAGAAATCCATTCTTCTGCTAATTTTCAATAAATAAGTGTTTTTTTACCAATATTTCTGGACACAGCAGACAGAGAATAATATTCAGCAACGTATCAACTTAATAAATGTCCACAATATTATTCAGTTACCTTCATATTTTTTTTATAAAAAAAAGTGTTATTTCTCCAAATATTTAACAAGGAAAATTATTGCAACATTATTAGGCTGCCGACAAATAGCTAACTGCCCGCCTTAATGGACGCTAAATATTATTTTATTAAAAAAATCTGAACAAGTCAACTAAAATTACATGTTATTTTATTATTAGATATGAATAAATAGCCGATTTCATTCAGTTCGCCTTGCCTCTATTTATTATACTACTTGCATCTATGCTACTTTTAAAAAAATTAAATTTTTCGCACGTCCTGTGTGACTGTGTGCAGTACTGACATAGCTGTGTGTAATGTCGATATTAAATAAACAAGCATTAAAAATCAAAAGAAAAACAGTTTCCTTTCATAATGTCAAAATGTAGCGTTAAGTGGGGTGTCATGATAAAATTCGATTAATTCCACGGACTCAGGTCGTCGATCTTACATGTCTAGTACCTGCACCATGATAGAACTTCCTTGAATAGGATTGTATTGACTGACTAGATTTCTCTAACACACCGCGAGTTTAAATTGTAATATTGTAACTAAACATGAATAAGTGGGTGATTAAAATTTTTAATAATATGTAATTTACTAACTTTATTATCTAGTAGGGCTAATAAATGTTTCTTTATTATGCTCTACAATATAGGCTGATAAAAAATTTGTTAAATGTGTGACGTGTAGTCGCTCATGATTGTTGCACTGTGATTGTTTTCGGTTTGATTATGTACAGCTACAATTCACATGTAGGTAAATATAGGACATTTTATACCATGTTTAGGTGTTAGTAGGTTGATTTAGCTGAATCAAATTCTTATTTGTTTGTTTGTTTTTTGGTTTAAATCCCTACCTAATATATTTGTTGTCTGGGTTTAAGTAGGTATCATTGAGACACAATTGAAAAGTTGAATGTTTAGCAGATAAAATTTTAATATCTAATTAATTGAAGCTCTCATTTAAGCTTCGCCAATGATATTGGTAGTATGTAGGCATTAATTTATCAATTTCGCTTCTATTTCATTTTTTAAAATTAAATTTTACTGTAGAGTTAAACACAATTAAAAGTCAAAATCATATAAATTTTATACAACAATTTTTGGTTTATTGCCTTCATCAATTAACATGGGCGTAGCCAGGGTTTTTTTTATGAGGGGTGACCAAATCAAGAAACGGAACTAAAAATCCAACTACACGGAACTATTTGCTTTATAATGCTCATTTTATATATGCTCTGCTTGCCAGTACGGAGAGAATTTGTAAACAAATATGATGGGAACTCTAGGGTGGTGACTCGTCAAGCAAAAAATGCTTCTGAAACAATTTGAAGCATATTTGCTATTAAATTTTATAATAGTTCACAAAGCATTTCATTACCAAAAAACTTTGAGTCCTATATGACATGTCTCTAAATCAATAAATTAATCTATAATCAATCAAATTTATTTAAACATTAAGAATTAAAGATACAAGGAAACCAAGAGGAATAGAATATACTGGTTTAAGCAAACTAAGGGCTGGTCCGAACATCTTAGTTTGCTTAAACCAAACTATTTACCTAAACAGAATCTAGATAAGTAAAGCCAAATGCTAAATGTTAGAGGTATATGAGTAGGTATATTTAGAAATACATACAAAATGTGCTTAAAAGTCTTAATCAGTTAATAATAATAAAAAAAATGCTGGGACTTCTCATACATAAAAACTTGAAGGTAAATCGGTTTTTATTTCAGTTTTGCGCTCAATAATAACTCTTAGTGAAATTAAAATAATTCAATTTGGGCTGTTTTGTGGCTTCTCTACTTATAATAAAGCAATGATTTAATTTCCAAATGTAATTTCCTCCTTTTCTTATGACCTTGGAAATGTCCATACACACCCCAGCCAGGCATTGGTCATGAGAAACCATAAAAAGTTTTTGCAAATTCAAGTTTATGTTGGCAAGTTTTTACCTAAACATTATCTTTCTTAGGCGCTTCACTTCAATAATTTTCTTTCCACCTTTCTCGGGCTGCAGTTGGTTTCTTACTCCCTTAATAAGCGCCATTACAAGCACTCCAAATTGAATTAAACCAATTTTTTTCATCTTTTTAACATTTTTATGCCTCTAATAATCCGCATAACTCTAACGTGGAGATCTTAATACCAGATTCAATTCAACTTTGGAATAAGTTAAGTGGAATTTATGGTGCAATTTAGGTAGAATAGTTAGGTACGAAGAAATGGCAAGACATTAGGAATGGAGAAAATGATAATAGTAATTGAATTTCGCCAACAAAACACCTTTAACCCAAAGCAGTGTCATAAAACAGTATTAAAGTCATAACTTCAATTAGAACATTTGTATATTGGGAAATCTGCTAGCAATATTTCACACATATTTTATCCTGTTTTTAACAGTGAGGAGCATATTAAGGGGAAAATAGGTTCCTCTACTGTATGAGGTGCTCGCACTATCCTATTTTATTTTATTTAATTAGCCCTAAATGTGTAATAGTTAATCAGTTAAAATGTTTTGTTCTGAATTGGATGTTGTTAGCCAAATTTATTGTTATAGAGCCAGTCAATGTGATTTAGATAAACAAAAAGCTTTATTCGGTATATGTAGGTAGGTGTTCGGGAAAATGAGTTTCTTAAATCTTTCTCTTGAATGACCCGGAGATTCCATATGTTTTTTTTGCATAGTTCAGTGCTTTTCTAATGGTATGTAATCTGGCGTTTATGATGTTTAAACGTCTGTTACCAAATTCCAGTATTAGTTGTCAATAAAACAAATAAATTTCTAGAAAATTGTGTTGATGGATTTTGAGCAAGTGATAAATTTTATTCAGGTCAGTTTTTACTTTCATATAGAAAACTAAACACAACAGTTCTAATTGCCTTGATTTTATTAACTTCTTATTATGTACCAATAAAACAATAGAGAAATTATCTTATAAAATAGACTAAATCTAAGAGAAAAATATCAAAATTTTAACTTCTAAAACTTTTAGTGAATGAATGGTAAAATCAGAGCAAGAAAATTGCATATCTAAATCGTTTTTAAGTGTGATTTTATAGTACATATATTTCTTTCTGATTAATTGACTAGGAATACAGAAAATTCGAATTAACAGTCATGGGTTAATAGTTGAACTCAGTTATTTAGCGACCGTATTACATTTGTAGGATTTTAACAGCCCACTATCTTTTCAAGAGCATAATATCAAATCTGTATTATCGAATTGTGCAAATTGTTCTACACACAAGCTGAAGCATGATCAGATTATCAGTCAGGCTTGGTGAATAAAAACCCAGAATTAAAAACTCTGAAGATAAAGCTAGTCAGCCATAAAGTAACTAAACAATCTTCTTATCTTAATACCTACTGATTCAAACTACATTACATGTCCCTGATACCTGTATTTTTAAATTTGCTTAAATTTCAAATATATTTAGGTATTGCAGTAAAA
Source organism: Parotoplana pacifica (assembly GCA_034780595.1). Classification (NCBI taxonomy): domain Eukaryota; kingdom Metazoa; phylum Platyhelminthes; order Proseriata; family Otoplanidae; genus Parotoplana; species Parotoplana pacifica. Next base: position 14,266 of record JAUYWI010127972.1, on the reverse strand, counting down.
AATACAAATACCTATAAGATTTCATCTTTTTTAACCATCCAGCCTTTTAATTTAGAACATGTTTTAATCACCTGCTACCGAGTTAGTTTCCTAATATCAACACTTCAATAAAAAAATTTATGGAAGAAATCAAGCAGGTTGGTAATAAATCTAAAAAGTGGATGTTGATGGCTTACTCACTATATTTCCTAAAACTGTCCAAACCTTCAACAGTGCAGTTATAGATTATCCTGTTGGCCTATGTGCAGCCATTTAGCGCCTCGTAAATAATCACAGGCTTAACGAGTTTGTAATTGGCCTAACTTGGTACATTTAATACCCTGTAATTATGATTATAATGATTATTATTACAGCTCTTAGAAAATTTTAGGCGTTTTGCCACTGATTTCTAACACCTAATAGATACATCAATGGTATGTCTAGCTGACGATGTTGTTGATATTAAAATTAACAAAAAGTATGGCTTTTATTAAAGTACTAATCTCTACCGAGGTATGAACGAGGGTGATTAAGCAGGGATTAAAAAAAACTGTGTGAAAATTTCCAGTATCAGATGTTATAAGAACGGTTCAACAACGGGTTTATACATTTGTAGATATGTGTAGTTACACATACCTACAGCGGTAAAATTTTTTTACTATTAAAATTAGCAACATTATTTTTTTTATATATAGATCAGATCTTGCAGGTAATTATTTACTTAAATTGGAAACCACGAACTATTAAGGAAGAAAAAGTGAGAAAATTGTTTTATTGGGTGATCGACAAGCGATTAATATACTTGGATAATTTATGGCCACATTATTACAGATATCTATGGTTAGTATATGGCAGATTAATAGCGCGCATAAATTGCAACTTGAAAGAATTAAGCCGCTGTTGCCTGATCTAAGTCTGGGGCCACTTTTACAAAAAAATAAGCATTAGGTACTTGATGGGCTAACATACATACTGCATTAACAACCGATGATACTAAAACAAAACTTTTTCTATTAAATTTGTAAACTAAATTTAAAATTTATTAGGATTAAAAGTAGATTAGTTAACATTGTCGTCGCCATAGATATCCTTTCTATATTAGAGAATAGGAATGTACATCGCATATTAAATACTGTTTTCTGTATTATAGCTAAAGAATTATACGTCGCATAGATGTCGTTTTCTAAATTATAGTATAGGGAATGTATGTAGGTCGGATTGGATATTGGTTCAAAATCATGACATGGGGAAGGGACGGCATAGATATCGTTTTTATATTCCAGCATAAGAGATGTTAGTTCGACAGAGATATCGTTTTTGTATAGTACATGAAATGTAGGTCGACAAAGATCTCGTTTCCTAAAATATAGATAGAGAATGTAGGACGGCATAGATATCGATTTCCATGTTATAGCATAGGAAATGTAGGATGGCATATATGTAGATATCGACCAAAATTCCAATTTCGTAAGTAGAGTTTGCGTTTCCTCTTCCCTTAAATTCTTCGGGATTGGATATATTCAAAAATCAACTTCCAGCTCTTTAAAAGCATTATCATCATATTATATCATTAGGAAACATTCTTGAAAATAAAGCAACTCATCAAATAAACATCAACATAAGTATAACAACACCATTTCCGAGATAATCAAAGTTTGAATTTATAAGATCATTGTGAATATTTTAAAGCGAAGCTCCTGTTAGTTTCACTTTGTGCCTAATGACCGCAACTAAATAATAGTCTACCTATATTTATTGATGCAATTTATAAAAGGCGTTGCCCCATGTATTGACAAATATTTATTAAAGTAATCCACCCAGTACCAGCCTGTAGATACCACACTAGTTGTAATGGTTGAATTCAAAGGTCTTCTTCAATCAGAAGACCAATTTTTTTGTTGCAACTTTGATTTAGTAAAATGTTCAGTGATTTATGTTCATCGTTAACCTTCAGTGCATCTGACAAAGTTTAATTGCCTCAATTCGTTTTTTTATTCAAACTTTAAAACTGTTTATTTAATTGCTACATGTCTGGCATGGGATGAGATGAGATCACTTTCTAGAAGTTAATTACGGATAATAGGGGGTGGTCTGTAGCTCTTTTTAAAAGAGCGGAAATGTGTTCAAGAAGATGATACTATAATAAAACAAGGAATTTGAATATCATTTTCCCTACAATGTTACCATTCTTTTCCTTAATACAGGATACAGCCACTTTCCTCGACAATTTCGAAATCCAACTTGCCACCACCCCCATTGCACATTAGAAAGTGATACACTACGCTTAACAAGCTATCACCTTTACACCCCAACTCACAGGCTTCTGATAATATTTGCTTTTAAATTGCTACATTCCTTAATTAAGCTTTCATAATGGTCACCTCTCTTAACCTAATTTAAAACTATGCCGCACATATTTTGCGGGGTAGAATTTAGTAATTAAAAGTTGATGGTATTTTTTCCAAAATTCTTAAATAAGTAATACACAAATTAAAGAAAACACAATTGTGTTATTTCATATAGCTTTTATAATACTTATCTATCTCTAAAGAACAATTTTGCATAATCAACTAAACTGACTAGACCACATAAACAACTATAAAATGAATGTCGCTGTTAACTATTTATATTCTAAGGCTAAGCTATCAGTAATAATGCCTAATAAATGACTCTACATCAATAATTATTAAGCCATTATATAACACTTTTGGATTTAGTATTTATACTTTTTATTATATACCCTATAATTATTACCACACCAGATGCAAAAAGGTGATTAGGAAATATTCTCACACATATAAAGATTTTAGATCAGAAATAATGAAATTCTGTTCAGGATATTTAAACTAGAGGCATTAGCATAGAACATTTTTTAGCCAAAAAAAAGGGTTTTAACTAAAGACCTAAAAAAAACTTAGCTAAAGATATTTATGGAAAACCATTTGACTTTAAAAGTTTGTTGAAAGGAAAGGTGTTTTTGTAAACATTAAGCTTCATCCAAATTATATCTATATGATTCTACAATGTCTTACTATAAATTCAAAATTTTGAACCCAGGCATTCTAAAGTGGTTTTTATTAATAAAATCCAATAAATGGACATTTTATAAAAAAGCAAGTAGGTCGAATCAAATTCAGAAATTGATTATTCTTTTATTCCATAAATTTATTCTTCATAGATCTTTAATGATCGATTATTATTTTGTATTTTTAGTGAATCTATGGAAACTCTATTGGCCCAACAGGTGGGCATCCACACCGGCTCTGGGATGGACATCAGTCCCAATCACTCGCTCTACCCGCCCCATCACCACCATGCCCACTCACGCGAGCACTCGGCAAGCAACACTGCTCCGACCAATGCCTCTCCGAGACACACCCCGTCCACGTCAGCCAGTGAGAATGAGGTAGCCCGCCTGGTCACCAATGCCCACAACCAGCTGTACAACTATCAGCAGCAAAAACAGCAACAAATGGAAGCCTCACGTCAACATTATCGACTACAACAACAACAACTAACAGAGCATAATAACAACAATAACAATAATAATAACTCCAAGCCACACATCAAATCCGAGGATGGTTTGCTAACAGTGTCACGAAACAACTCCGGCTTTCAACCGCCGCCACATCTACTAAATCCAGCCTTATTACAGTCCTTAGAATTGGCTAACTGTTTCTTCCCACCAGGGCGGGGCGCCTTGAACATGGCCCAACAACAGGACTTCCCCTCTGTCTCCCAGATGACAGCTCCTCCGAGCAACACAACATCATCCTCCACGGCCTCAGTTTCTGCCAATCATCCCGATGACGTCACCGTCAATACATCAGAGGCCTCTCCCATCGGATCACCAAGTGTGGAAACAACACCCCAGAAACCAATACCGTCCCTACCTCCGGTCTGGAATCCGGGTTTGACGTCCAGTCCCCTAAGTCCCACGGCCTTTCGCCAGATGGCAATAGCGGCGCACTTGCATCAGGGCAGTGCCGGTCCGCCCAATGGAAAACCACTGCTTCCCAATATGGTATGGCCTCCGCTCAATCCTCAACTGTGGGCCAATCAGTTGGCTGCAATGGCTGCTGCAGCCCATGCCTTGAATCCTATTGCTTCTGCTGGTCTGGCTAAATCCAGAGAGGCGATGAACAAAACCAGTCTGAATAAACCAAGTTTTACCTCTCCCATGCCGCTGGAGCCTGGTATGGCTGGTCCTTTAGGCGGTATGTGGGGCCCTGGCAGACCCAACTATGCTGCCGCTGAATTGTTTAAAGCAGCAAATGGTTCTCTGAGACCACCTCGCTAATCCCATTTGTTCAAATTTACATAGTTATACGTGTAGATTTGAATGACAATGGAAGACTTACTATCCAAAGACTAATAGGTACATATTTTTATGAACTGCTGATGGATATCCAGACTAAAATAAACTTCTGACCAAAGACTTTTTTGACATTTTAATTTACTTCTTGACCATGAAACAGCTTACAAACACTTTTTTACTTGAGGCTGTGATAAAACACGTTCTATAATTGTTGTTGTTTATGTATTCTTTGACAAGTGTATTCCTTAATATCTAACTAATATTTATGGTCCCATGTTAAGAGATGAAGTAGGACTCAAATGTTTCATTAACTATCCTCTCGCAATAGGTACAATGATTGCATGTGTTTGTACGGCGAAACAATCATGCAACCAAATGCATTTTGTATATAAAGCCAACCACTGATAATGTACACATTTATTATTATGTAATTTTGTAGTAGTTTTGTAAAAAGCAATGCATTACTTACTTATTGCATCTAGATAGCTATTTGATAACTTAGTTTTATATTTTTTTAAATCTTTTTTCTGACCTCAATCACTACGTCACGAATATTTTATTGGTCCATTTATAGATTCATAGATATACAAAGTGTTCCTGGTTTTCTCGCCGCTAATGATAAGAATCTTGCCATTTTATCCATGTTTATTTTATTTTAAAAGTATTACCAATTCCATAATACAATTTTGTAAATAACTCTGTAACATTCCTAATTATGCTTGTAGTTAAAAACTAACTACAAGCAATAATTTGTAATGTTACCGAGTTATTTACAATATTGTTCAATATGATCGCCTTTGTGATACTTATTATTATCGGCGGCAAAAGCTGGAACACCCTGGTAGATAGACCAATCATTAAAAAGCAACTCTAGCCAAATATTTAGCAACCTACATACATTGAAAAAGATCTATTTTAACAAATTATTTTACATTTACCAACATTAGCCGCTATGAGACCGGTTTCGATCTCTTTGGGTCTAATCAGTCATAGATAAGCTCGAACCTTGACCCTCTGGGGTGTAAGACGAGTGAGTGTGTTATCCACTGAGCAGGCTGCTGGTGAATGTTCTTAATTTGTTATATTTCGGTTGAGGGAAAAAAACAATTTATATTGTAGTTCAATATTTAGGTTTCTACCATTTGAAAGTCAAAGACTAATTTAAAGATCAATGAGTGATTTGTTATTGTATTTTATCAAATTTATATATTCTATAAAAACAGTAAATTATGCGCTTCCACCTAATCACTCAACTCTGAACTACTTAAGACTACATCTGTACCACCAACAATGCAAAATGTACAGATACTGAATATTATTTTATTGTTATTATTTAATTATTGTTACATATATATTTACACCATAGAAAAAAAATCGGATGATTTGTAACAAAATCAAATTTGTTTTCTATGATTTATACGAAATAATCGAGAACACTGCCTGCTGGAAAATGTAGTTATTATTGTCCCAAGTTATCAATTCATACAAAAATGTTTTCATCGATACGATAGTTACAATTATGTCAGTAATGGACGGATATTATGACTGATTGATTCTTTTAAAAATTGTTTTAATTGGTTTCTTTCTTTTTAAAAAAATCGACCTTATTCGGTTCTTATGAACCCTGGCAGTGGGTTTGGTTATGCATATAAATGCAATACGTTACTTATTTGTATCTACATAAAAGTAAACTTAAACATAAATTCTATAATAATTTAATTGTGATACCAAATATACATACACATTATCTTAAACTAAACACAATTGTTCTCAATTACTCGTCACAATTAGTGACACATATTTTGGAATCATCCGAATGTTAAAATGTACATTTTTGCTTGTAAAACTTGTTAGCCGAAATGAACATTCCAACATTTGGATACAACGGCAAAATGGATATACGCAAAATTAAAAAATGGAAAATGGCGGACAGGTCAAACCATCCTATTTCTATTAAAATATTCACTCGAAATCGATTTACTTCGCGAAATGGTCAAGGTATTAGGGTATCGACTTCTTCTTCAATTACCTGTCAGTTTGGGGCCGCGGAGAAACTGGCCACTGTTAGATTCAGAGTTTCTACTGTTGTATTGCTGGAGAGGTGTTCAGTTACTGTTACATGTGGTGCAGTTAGTAACCTCGGTCCTCACAGGATCAGCACACATCGACCAACTGACAACCTTTGGCTAAATCGGCTCCCTCTGATCAGGAGGTTAAAAGGTGGATTGTCTAGTTCCTGAGTATTTTTGGAATTCTGACCACCAAGGTAATTTTTGAAAGTGTCCCATGAATGGGTCTCAATCTGGATACCTCCTAGTCCTTAGTTTAGCGCATAATCCATTCGGCTACCGGCTGATCAACTCGTCGCCTGCTAAAAGTTAAAAGAAGAAGAAAATTCTTTAAACAATCAATTCGTTCCCCGATGATTGTCATAAATAATGCTTTCAGTGTAGAGGATATTGATCGTATAACAGAAAGTTTCTATCATTGAGATTAAGTCACCTGAAACCTTTCACTCTTAATCTCACCCCCAGAACTCAAAAATAAATAACAATCAAGCGTTAGGAGTCGCATTTTGTGTGATACGCTTGAGAGTTGTCACTGTGACACATACAGCAATATCAATCTGACCCATTTGTAATTTCTTAAACCTTTAACTTTTATTTTATTGTGCATCTTTAGACTATTCTGAATGTTGCATTTCTCTTTGGAATAATAAATTTCAGAAGTTATGTTACAAGGGCTACAGTCTCTTAGAAAAAACTCCCGAATGTCATATGACTCCAAATAATAGCTCTGAGCCATATACACTGAATATCAAACTTTATTTTATTACATCATGTCTACACATTTATTATTAGAATTTTAATAAAAAACTCATAATTCCTACAAGTTTTTGTATAAATGAAATTATAGACAAAACTCTTTTTTATAATTTAATAACAAGCAGTAATAATTATTTTGTAAATTTGCATTATATAAGCTATTTTATTAAGATATTTTGTTTTATCGGGGTTTGGAAATTTAGTATAATTTTTTTCTCTTCATCGAGACAGTTTGAGATGTCGGATAATTGCGATTTAATCTCACAGTTGGAAGTATTTTGGTGTCGAACTGGGATGCACTCGTCAATTCCCCGGGTTCCCATCAACTAAAGAAAAAGAAAGAGAGAGGAGGGTACAACGTCCGAATTGGGGAGTGTATAAACAACTTTCATTTCCTGGAATAGGAACTTCCTCCATTCTTCTTCTTATCTTCTGAGCAGTGGCAACTTGTTAGTCTGACAAAATTGTGAAGGTCTTTTTCACAAATATTTTGAAGTATTGGTGATCCATTAGCCAGATAACAGAATTCGGACATGCCACATCGCGCGCACATTATTTTCCAACTTGCAAAGGTGTCTAACTATAAAATTGGACATCGTTGTTACAAAGTTGATTGGTATTTTTAATTTGATATCAATAGACAGTGAAAAGGGAATCAACTGCTGACGTATCAAAGTGACCAAAGAGGAAAATTCATTTTAATTTTGATTTTATGTGTAGGTAGACTATTAATACCGATGAATATTTTCATTTGTTTTAATCTTTAGATTAGATTTTAAAAACTACGAGGAGTTAATCGCTTAAGAATCGCTTAAGAATTGATATTTTTCTGAATTGCATTCTTATAAATATTTTCAATTTTTTAAATCTTTAAATTAGATTATATAACAAATTAAGAGAAGTTAAATAAAAAGCATTTTTTAATCGGTTAAGAATGGATAATTTTCTAAACAGTAAGTTTTTTTAAACAAACAAAAGATAGGGTGAGAAAAGAAAAACAGTAAATTAGTCAAATGGTTTTTAGATTCTTATAAAAATCGTTGTAAACTTCAGAACAAAAACAAAATTATCAGAGAAATAAATACGGCATTTTGACCAGAGACCAAATTGGACAACGCAAAACCAAAATTGTTCAAATATTCATTTTATGGCTCAACGAATATTAATACACTGTTTGATCCAGTGGGCGTTAGATGTATAGAGGCAAGAAGGAAGATGTACATACCTACACAACACAAGATAATGCACCATCTCCTAACAACTTATTCAGAAAATGATCTTACACGTATTTATTATTTGTTGAGGAAAGTTTCACTCTGCAAATCTATGAAGCGAGAAATTGGCGAGTACGTCCCCCGAGCTCCAAGCTGCCAGACTCAGGTAGCGTTCGAACTGATTGAGTGCGCGGATGCCTTCGCAGCAAGCGAGTGAGTCTGGTATCTTTCAAGATCTCGCCCCGATCCCCATAGGAGACAATGGCGTGAACGTGTCATATAAAGCGTTTTGGCTTCATAATTTGTTTTGAAATGACGTCTTTTTGATTGTGTTGGGAGAAACTTATATACCTATATCATTGAGCGCTTGATAGCGAAGATTTTACATATTTTAAAATCAAAACAGCTTAATTTAATATTTAGTAACTTATTTTAGTATATTATTTAAAATATATCTAATTCGGTTGTCTTAATTGTCTCACGATATGTCGTTTAATAATCAAAACCAAATTCAAATAGAGCTACTTATGCATTTCAGAGGGAATTTTTATAATGGTTCGCAATTTAACAAAGTCATAAGAGACAAAAGGTTTAAAATATTTCTTTCTAAATTTGAATTATAATATTGCGTATTTAAAAAAAAACCTTTTTTTCTAACAAAAAGAGATATGCTATTTTGTCATTCCCTATGCATCATTGTGTTTGTGGATGAGTTGACTATTGAATTGTAAGAACCACACAAACATCAGGTGGGGACTTGCCTGAAATCCCAATGGAACAATAGAGGCAGTATCTTCCTTCTAAGTGTATTGGATGTGAAATACTGTTGAAGCGATTCAACATAAACACAATCGTTAAGACAACATCACAATAATGTATTTAAATATGTTTCAGTAGGAATACCTATAAAGTCAACCCAAAAGAGAACCAGTATTCTGACAAGTTGCACTTCGGCACTGGACTGAAGATTAGGACGGGATTACTGAAATTGGTCTGTTGAGAATCTGACAGATTCACTGCATCAACTTGTACTAAATGGACTATATGAAAGAGATCTTAGTATAGTGATAATTATTATATTATTAGACCTAACAAATGATAATTCAAACTTTAACAAATATTTCAAATATGGAAATAGGTGCTTACCTCTATGTTTACTAATTTCTTCAAATTTATTCCACTGCTTTTGAGGTCCTAAGCGGAGCAGGGGGCAAATATGAAGATCAATTGGCATTTAGTCTTTCTTGAAACAATCATTGTCATGAAAAGGGGAAAAAAGTAAAAAGTAATAGGAACAAGTGTGCATTAGACTCATTTGTTTTGCTTTTATACATATCTCAGGGAGACAACTAGGTAGCTATAAACAAATGTAACATATTCCTTTGTTTGACATTTTAAAAAAATAGATCCGAACCCCATTCCCCCCTGTTCTGTTTAGGATCATATACCCTTCATTGAACAGATAATGCACATTTTTACAGAAAATGCATTCTTGAAGCCGCATTAAATTGATGAAATATTTGGCAAATATATTATGGGCTTTAAAAATATAGATTTCTATGATCTGAGAGTCAATAAAACCTTTGAAAATATTTGTTTTAACATATTAGGTACACAGATCATCTATAAAACCAGAAAACACTAACTTTTTGCAATTTGGGGGTGAATTTCGATTAACTAAATCAATTTTTGAATCGGTTGTCTTCGATTTTTAGATTTCTCCATATCAGAGGCGTGTCCAGGTTTTTGAGTTTGAATATTCTTAAATTTTGAATTCAAATTCATGCATTTTGAGTTATTTATCTGTATGTATTTAAAGAAAAATTTTGTTATATAATATTTGATATGTTATCTAGACTTTGATTTAATATGAAAATGATTAATTAAACTGATGATTGAGCTGATACGAATAGATTTACAAACATAGGCGAAAATAGGGAGTTCGGGGGTCCACTCCCGAGAAAATCATAATTAGTATTGCCTAAAAGTACTTCTTCAGTTGCTACACTATTATTGGTGTCAGGTCACTTCAAGTGGTAAACTCTGTTCACGTTTTCACTATGTATATAAAGCCCACACATGGTAATTTTTATACTAAAATTAAAGATTACTACAGCTGTGATTGCATAATATTAGACAAGGAAAAAAACAGTAACAGAAACTTGATAAATCAATAGTTTTGATGTTTAGGTCAGTTGTTATGAACACAGTCAGGACACACTTTTTGTTCATTCTCAGCCCAAATCATCTTGTTACAAACAGAGCATGCATTTATAGGTTTCCACTAGATATGGTCAGCCCGAGATATGGAGTGAGGCGGGGGGGCTGATGGCGGCAATGAAGAGGTGCATTCGGTCCTGGTAGAAGTGATGAGGAGGCTGACCAAGGTTTGTTAAAGCCTGATGGAGGTCATAAAGAAGCAGATCATGGTGGAGGTGATGAAGGGCCAGATCAAGACTTGTTGGGGCCTGGTGGTGATAATGAAAGGAGGAAGTGATAAAGAGGCAGCCGGAGACAAAACAAACAATGTTGATGTATTATTAACTAATTTTAACTGTTCAAATAACAAAAGTCACGAAAGGACACTTTCTAATTTACTTCACAGACTGTTAGAAATTATTCGAAATTTAACGAAGGTACATACATACATAAGTACCTACCCCACAATAGGTTCTAACCATTAAAAATTCTGCTGACAAAATTATTTTATTATTATAAATTCTGGGGGGTGCAAAGATATTCCATCCCCGCCCCCAAGGCAATACCTGGTGGTGTGGCGTTTACTCCAGCCCTCTCCGCTTCTATGCCTACGGATGAAATATATTTACTACAAGGAGAATGATAACGTGCGAAGCGCCGAAAATTTTTAGAACTTTTCTTCATTGAGAAATATACCTAATTCTTACTTTTTGAGTGATTTCTAAAATATAGACACTACCAAAAAGCGTATGCCAGTCTCAATTAAGACGCATGACTTTTTAAGGGAGGGGGGATTACACCACCCCTTAGACAGGTGCCTGATCCCATAAGTATCTATGGCTAATCAAGTCACAAAATATTTACGGGAAAATATTATGGATACATGACAGAAAATACCTAAAAATAAAAAAGGTAGGTACTTAACAAAATTAGCTTATAACGCATTCCTAATAACAATCAAATATAAGTTAGTGAATGAAATACCAAAACAGAATATCTCCTTCTTTCTACAATTTTTGAATTAATTGAGTGTTAAACAGAAGAATACAAGCCAATACATTGCCTCCACTTGAACACATTCCAACTGTCAACTGTCTCAGATTTCTATGATTTCCTTCTTGTGATGGAGTTGATTCTAACTAAATTATATTTTCCTCATAGATGTTATTTAATAATATTAAAAGGTGTTAAGGTTAATCGCATTCCAACAGCCTGTGTCTGTAGAACAATGAACCCTACTCTATCATTTTGGGATGATTAACTAAATGTTCCTCCCAAATCTCTCTCACGGTGCTGCGTACTGAATATCTTCCTTGACAGCTCGCGTGACCATCGAATGGCCTCCCCATACGCCTATGTACATATGTATGAAATAACGGTTGGAATATCAGTGACTGAGAGACGGCAAGTTTTCCACTTAATTGGAAGAATTTTGATCAATTTTAGCAATGTTATAATATTGTAATCATCAAATTAAAATATTCCTGAGAAAATAATTTAATAAAATATACAGAATTTAGAGTAAAATAAAAGTGGATGCACAGCAAATTGATGTGAACATTAAAAATTTTATATTAAAAATCGTACATTAAAGCCGCATTTTAAACATTGCAATTATTTAATACCCATATAGTAAACACTAATAAAACCATAAAAATCGTTCATTTTTAAATATTATTTCCTTTTAAGAAAACAACACTTTTATATTCTGATAAAAAAATAATCGATCTATACTGATTTTCATAGCAATATTTTACTATTAGATACTTACTATTGTTTTTAATGCGTTTTTCATAATACGACTTTTTAACATACGACATTTTAATATACGACTTTATCAGCAGGAATTTTAGTATACAACATTTTAATATACGATTTTGTTCAATACGACATTTTAAGTACCTACGATTTTTAATCCTAAAAAAGTACCAAAAGATCACTTAATAATAAAATGGTAGGTAAGTTTTTTCTTCAGAGTCCGATCCAGAATTTCCATCAAGGGGGAGGCCGAGGGTGCATGCATGATATAGTAAGCGCATTTTGAGGACTACAACATATTGGTCCACACAAAATAGGTGCAAAAATAATGACATTAGAGAAGAGTGGCACATGCACCCTGGATGTATGTCTTAGATTTTAATCTCAATAGTCAATTTTATAATACCTGGTTTTCAAAAATCAGCCGTTATTATCCTACTGAGAGATCTGATTGAAAGTTGGGATGATCATTGGACGATTACATTCAAACAAGTTAAAAAATGGTATTACTTTAATAGATTTGTGCGGTTAGCACACATTCCGATATAATTTTTAAAAATTTCTTTTAATATAAGTAGAGTTTTGTCTTGCGACTTTTTGAGGTACAAATAAAGCTCATTGTAACTATGATTTAGTATTTGAATCTGAAGAAGTTGCAAGACAAAACGGTTGCGCCAAGCAGTAATCTTTACACATATCTAAAGCAAAATTTTAATTTTTCAACTATTTTAATATTATTTTCACCCTTCAAAATACAAAAGATAGTTTCATTTTTAAGAAATATTGTTTATTTCGTTTAGGTATTTATTTGATACTGAAGATTGCTCGCCACTTTCTTCAGAGCTGTAGATACTTAATACACTTATAATTAACACTGATTTGACTTATCACTGGATTAATATCTCTACTCAACAGAACTCCCGAATCATTTCAACAGATGGAACTCACGTGGCAGTATAAAGATGATCAAAATGTTAAACTTTTACGACACATAAATATCTCTGAAAACCGTATAGTTTTATTGTCGGCAAACTTCTGTATTAGTTATCATTCGAAGATCATTGAAGCAAAGTAAAAACACATTGTTATGATATTCCATTATTAAGTCCGGCTATATTTCTAGAAATGTATCAATATTTCAATTCCAAACTCCAGCTAGACCTAACAAACTCCAAGCACCCTGTCAATACGACAAGGATAAATGATTGAGAATTGAACGTCGTTAGCTCATTAATTTCAAGTAAAAACAAAACACTTAATAATATACATAAACAAAGATTGATAACACACATTCATAAATATATAAAATTTGGTCGATTTTGTTTCCTAGAAAAAAAACTATCATGCAAGGATAGTCAATTAAAGAGAAAAACGTAGAGATAATTATACAAATTGGGCCATACGTCGCTACGATTTTTGGACTTCTTACTTTCTGTGGCTGTTTTGGGGCGAAATTTGGTACACAGGTACCTTGAAAAATTCATTGTGGGGACCGAACTTAGGAACAATGACGTCATCAAGTCAAATTTGAATTCAGTTGCCCAATTGCCTTCAAATTTGTTAAGTAGGTCCACTGGGCACTCAGTAACACAAATCGATAAATATATTTTCAAATAAATAGTTCTTGGAGGCAAACATCGATTTTTATGGAGAAAAATTCGAGAATCAATAATTTTTCAACAACTATTTTTCTGCTACTGAGCGCCTAGTGAACCAAACAAACCAAATTTGAAGTTAAATGGACAAACTTCAATTTTTGGACCTGATGACATAATCTCGGGCCCATATTGATTTTGCCAAAAGAAATTGTTCCTGATAATGAGTATTTCCAATGTACCAGTGTACCAAATTTTAGCCAAAACCATTGACGAAAAGTATCTATAGACCCCCCCCCCCCCAGTATAATAATCCCTATGACCAACCTCGTATAGTTATCAGTATGACCCACCTAGTATAGTTATCAGTATGACCCG
>JAUYWI010127971.1:0-33762 GCA_034780595.1 Parotoplana pacifica | reverse complement strand
CTGTGAGGATGGCTATTTTATTTCCTTCTTCTGCTATGTTCGTGAGAAGTACTTCTTCCAGCGCATAGTTGATGGCATCTAGCTCCGTTGTGTAGCTGCTGGCGTATAGTCCTGTTGCAAGGCTTTTCTGGCTGATTATATCTTTCTTCTTATATATTACGTACCCGGCTCCGCTTTTGACTTGTCCTTGTCCAACCGACCCGTCGCTCCAGATAATAATGTCATGTTGGTCAAGCTTTCTTTCACGGATGGTTTTTTCGGCTTTTCTTTTGAGTTCTGTTTTCGTATCTTTATGCTTTCTACAATCTTCAGTGAGATTGACGTTGACTGTGACGTTTTTAATTTCCACCCAAGGGGGAACTTTTGTTGTTTTTCTTATATATTCTCTTGGGAGGTCTTGAAGCCCTGCTTTTCTGACAATTTCTTCGCATTGTTTCCGCCACTGTCTTCCTTCTTTGTCCTTCTTTTTCCTGCTTATGACTTTTTTGTACGCTAGTTGATAGTTCGGGTTATTTTCATTTCTTAAGCATTTCTCATATGAGTTTCCTGCCAAGATACTTTTTCTTAGAAGGCTTGTGAAATCAACTGGTTATGCCATTTCATTTGAATAGAAGAGCAACAGAATAAAAAATAACTACTTACTACAAGGCAATGCTTATTAACCTCAACAACTTAAACAAATGTTTATAGAAATATTGGCAACAGTGGAAGACAAAGAAACGGTGAAAGAAGGAAAATAGAACCAAACGTTTGGGTGGCTGTCGGATGTGGCCAAACCAAGAATCAGATTTTTGTGAAACCGCTTTTAATTAAGCAAGTTCGTTTATATTTTGGTTTTGTGCTATCTAAATAATTTGGTTTATTAATTCATGTTTTAGATTTATCTACGCAATCTGCTTCAAATGGTTTGGACATGGTATTGTCAACAGTCTGTTCGTTCAAACAGTGATCAACCAATTCCACTAACAGCCAAATTCAATACGCCTTGTGATAAGCTAGTGTTTGGCCGAGAACTTATAGGTCGTCTCCATACTTTTTTCAAACTAGGCAATTTTGAATCTACAAAATACGAAACATTTTAACTACTTTTATTACATGGCCTGTGTATAACATATCTGATGAATTCTCCATGACAGTGTTAAACAGAAGGTTTATAAAGCTATAAATAGTACTTCTTGATTTTACAGAATTATGTTCCTAAATATTAAAATTGAAACAAGGAGACCTTTCAAATCAATTGATTTAAATATGTAAATGCATTTTCTCGAAGAAGTATATTTGTTGAGACATGTTTATCTAGACTGATATAATGTTAATATTAATTGCCATGTTTTTAGTCAAAATGTAAATTTAAAACAAATTAATGTTTTTTTCTAAGTATTAAACCATTGTATCTTATGTAATTCTACTTGTTTTAACTATCTTCTATCATATTGTCATTTTTGTGAAACAAAGTTAAGCAGATCTACCGATAATGTACAAAATAACAGAGTTTCATTTTTTTGTTTTGTGTTTGACGACGATGCTGTTTTAATTATTTAGCAGTTCGATACTTGTTTTATATTACATATTGTTTAAATGATTTATAGTGCTTTCCATACATATTTTTATTTGTTTTATAACTTAGGGGGATTAACATTTTTGTTTGGACCATTTGATAGAATAATATGTAGTTTTAAAACTATACAAAATCAATCAGATATTTTTCCAGTACTTATTTATTTTGTATTATAATGTATGACCTTCTGTGCAATATGTACCAATTATTGTAATCTCATAGAGCATTTACAAGTGGGCTTACCTTGTGATGTTTTTATAAATTCGAACTTTCGAGGATTCGATGATAATTATATACAAATTAAAGTTATTCTTTACTAGATGGCATAATTTTTAAGAATTATCATTATTTCAAAGGGAGGCTGCCATTTTCTAAAAAAAATAATCAGAGATGAGAATTGATATCTAAAAATGGATTACAATTAGCAGTTTTAGGTTTCTTTTCCTCTACGTTTAGCATTTTAACCCTTCACTAATAAAGCATATATCAACATAACTCAAAACGGCTAGTCTGATTAATCTAGTGTTGTTTTTGTGTCAATAATTTCATTTCACACTCTTAAACAAAACATTTCAACCCACTAGGTCGCTTTGGTCACAAATGTCTAAATTTTTTATTGAAACAGCAAATTCATCCTTGAAATAAATATATTTGGCAAAAACTGTTTTTGGCTAATCACATTATATGTACATATTTTCGATTTTGAAAATATTTAGTTCATGACTAAGTGCAGTTTGAGAGCCAATAAAAATAATTTTAACGCATCTTTTATTTTAAATCTACAAAATTGTAGAAAATTTCATTAAAAAATACACTCTTCCTACTAATTATAAATAATATTGTTTGCAAAATTGAATTGACGATATCTGAGTATCCTGTATATTAGAGAGAGTTTTACCATAAGATATGTAACGAGTGAAATAGCCATAATTTTATCGAGTTAGAAATAGAGGTCCACTGATTCTGGAACCGGACCCAGTCGATACATCAAAATTAAAATTCAATTTTTCTCGCATTCAATTTTAGAGAATAAAATCAATACAAAACCACTGAAGATAATCTATAAATCAATAATAAACATTTTAAAATTATTTATACCTATTGAATGGTGATAAAATTCATTTGTGAGAAAAAAAACAGTTTTTATGGACATGCTCTGATATAGTGGCTCTCAATGACCAAAAGAATGGATTGTATTGTCAAATTCCATTATTTTTTGAGAGGGGGTCACTTGACTTTAGTGTGTCGGACTTTAAAAGTTTTTATCTTCTATTTTTAGTCTAAATTGTATCTCTTTGTTGCCAACCAACAAGAAAGCCTCAATCTCATTCCTGATTTTTATATCTAAAACTGCGCAAAATATTCCCTGGGTACAATGTCATTTTTCCATTTCATTTATGAAATTCTTAAAAGTTGTAAGGACTTGACCCACCCCATTTGTTAGAGAAATTACGATAGAATTTTCCCAGAAACTCCAAGCACTTGTAACTCACTGCGATGTACCTAATGGTATCAATATTTTTAAATGCAAGGTTCTGATTCTTTTCTCGTACTGACTTTTTATCCAAAGTTATTTTAATATTGGTTTTCAGGATGCTCTAGAGATATCTTTGATAGATAATCTAGGGGCCTTTGTATTCCAAAAAATCATAACATTATTACTGTGAATTTCAACCAATTATTTAGTTTGGTATACTGAAAATTGCGTTCTATGTCATTCATTATTGTAACAGATATGTTTAGATTTTAAAATAAATATCCTTTTTCATATTTTTTTTCTTTTTCTTTTTTGGTTATAGTTTATAAATTGGTATTTGTTTGATTTTTTATTTATCTTTTTTGTTAAGTGGAAATATTAGTTGACTATCGTTTATATTTATGTAGATAATTTGACTTTGATCTCATAACCAAAATATGATTATTTATTTTGTAATAATAAAAAACAAGCTAGTTTGGGATTATACGATCTTACTCTCAGAAAATGATATTTGACAATGTATCAAAAATTGATATCAGATTTTTGTTTCCTGAATGGGGGGTGACAAAACAAGAATATTTAAAAAATGACAATTTACTAGTTTCTTGGTATATTGTTAGTTTCTAGATCATTTGTAGTATGGTTTTGAGGGGCCTTGGGGGGATTGATATGCACCCATTCCACCTTGGAGAACCCAAATTGTCACCTCCACATTCATAGATGAGGATGTACGGTTTTGAAATCAACTAAAGCACTAGAAATGAATTTGAAAAAGTTCTATTTTAACGCATTGTTTTTGGTTTGAGTGAGTTTCAGACTTTGGATAGAGCCATGACTTTCAATTTGGTGTGACAGGCATGCCAAATGTAGAGGCATATTAATTAACTATTTTTAATTTCTTAGCAAATACATAAATTTGAATTGTATAGGCTTAATCTATTTCCTAAAATTTTATTTTAACAGATTTTCTATTTTTATTGTAAAAGCTAAATACCTAATTTTAAAAATATGGTTCTCAAGTTGCCCAAAAAAAGAATAGTTTCAAAAACACATAGTTCTTTTGAACGATGATGCACCAAAATACATATATTGTTTGACACAAGGAACCAGGAATGATTTTTATTTAAAATTTACCTACAAGTAGCTAAAAATTTGAGTGCGTCACGACGGGTGGATCGAACGTTTTTTATAAATTTGTGGCTGTTCATCAGTCTTGTTGTTTCTAAATTTATCCCAATTAGAATGTGTTCTGAAACGAAGTTTTCAAAATAGTGTATAAATTTACGTACAAGATTTTCATATTCTATGTGTTTACCCTGTTTTTTTGTGGATGATAAGTAGTGGGATTGTAATTTTATTCAGACCGTTTGAATAAATAATGTAGTCCCTATTTGGTGTTGAATTAATTTCGTTTGAAGGAAATATCAATAAATTTTTTATATACCTACACTAATATACTTCTTTCTTGGTTATTCAGAGTTGCAAATGAATTCACACAAAACACCAATTAAGTTGTCAAAATATCACTTAAGTGAAGCTACTACAATAGGACAATTTTCTGAAAAATTTATAGCAATTATTGCTCCCTCAAACTATCAGCTAGATGAAAAGAATTCTGAACTGCTTGCTCCCAATTTAAACAAACCCTTGACGGAGTTAGATCGCCTAATAATAATCATAGATCAACACGCTGCTCATGAACGTATTCTTTTAGAAGAACTTATTAGTCGTTTTCGAAATTGCTCTAAACTTCCTGGAACAGTTTTGCCGAACAAATATGCTATTAGTATGAATAGTCAATCTTTATCAACAATTATGAACAATAATTCTTTAGAATTGCTGGCAAATTTGGGTTTCAGTGTAGAGGCTGATACTGAAGCCAATTATCTATATATTTCAGGAGTTCCACGATTGTTAACCCGTGAAGCCAAGCTATGCATACCCCATCGCGAGCTTGTAAATTTAGTCAAAACAATACTTAATTACGATAAAGATGAAAATAACCATACTCAAAATTTGGAAGTTAAAAATGCTAACTTGTTGGTGTGTGATTCCGGGGTAACAAAAATTCCCATAAGTTGTGGCTGGATGGCTATCTTGCAAACTAAAGCCTGTCACAGTGCAATTCGGTTTGGTGATATTTTAACCTTAGATGAATGTTTTTCATTAATTAACTCATTAGCAAAATGTCACTTGCCCTTTCAATGTGCTCATGGAAGACCAGCAGCAGTACCAACAATACGTTTAACTCAATCGGCTAACCGCTATTATACTTATGGAAACAAACCAAATTATAAAAAGCTTAGGAATTACAATAAAATACGATAATCCTATAGTTTTTGGTTTGATTTAATTTGTTCGAATTTGCGATGAATTTTGTGTTTTGCTGATTAGAGTAGCGTTATTAAATACTATTGTACTGTTTGGGACGTTTTTTTAATAGTAAATGGTAGTGGAGCACATTGTTTTGCAATAATGGGACTTTTTAATTTCTGTGAGTTATTTCTTTAAAACTATTTGTTAAAAAAGGTTGATTATTTTTATTGTTATGAAAAGTTCTTTTATCTGTTATAACATGAGTTACGTTTATGTAATACAACGATATTGCAAGTATCTAATGTCTGTCAAATTTCTACATAGAGCAAATGAACCAAAACGATGTCCTTTTGTCCTCTATCTGACCCCGATTTTTTATTCATCTTAACTGTAGGTATGTTAGGTAGACTTTACCTAAAGCTATACGACAGAAAAATTAGTTCATAACCTTAATATATATTGTATTGTATTACTAGTGTTTGCACAAAACATTTGGCGTCCTACCCTTCACATGAAATATTTTAGCATAAGAAATAGTACACGAACGTTTTTAGTACAGCACAAATTCTAAATACTTTACAATATATGTGTGTGTGTGTTAGATTAAAATGTCTATTTAAGGTCGATTTGTTCATTCATTTTTTCATTAAAATGCGGTCATACAATCTCTCGTATCTACAGAAAGGTACAAATTATTTTAATGGTTCTATTTGAATTATTGTAAGAGTCACAGTGGAAAAGTAAATTTTAAAAATTGTTTTCAAATTCTGTATTTCAAGTATACCTTCAAACAATATTACATTATTGGATTTTTTAAAATTTGATTAACCTATTTTTTTAATTTAGCACATTTTTTAAAATATTGGTAAGGAACCAATATTTTGTTTTCTTGTATTTGTCGACTGGCGTCATCAATAAGTCAGCTCGAGTCTCCCTATTCTACTCGACAAAAATGTTTAACCAATTAGAAAATATTTAAAACTGACCATATCCAATGAATATTATTTTTATTTTTGATATTTTCTACAACCAGGTAATATTTTGACATTGAATCTTTCATTGAATCGTTCCCAAGGTTATATACTAATTACTTCCATGTGAATCTTCCTACCCGTTACCAACGACCAGCCGATGGACATGCACGTTTAGCAACCGACAAAGGGTTTTAGATATTTTGGTACCACTTACAATTAAAATTATTGTTGATTTACCGCTTCTTAGCTAAAATACTTCTACTAATTGTACCCTTGCCCCCAGCGAATATTGTAAATTTGTCCAAGAATGCATCAAACGATTTGGATGACATTTAGAACCATGATAGAAGATGAAAATCTGCAACTTTTGGTATAAAGATTGTTAGGGTCTCACCCCCCCCCAAATCACGTGACCCCTTCTGAAAATATGAAGTTTGACCTAATTTGGGCAAAATGTACTGTTTACATAAAAATCAATTGTAGTGTCAAATAATGATGGAATTGGAAAATTTTGGTATATTTATTCCAAACATATCGTTATTCAAGATATATTACTGATGTTAGGAAACATTTATTTTTGTGTCCATGGTGCAAACTGAGAGCTATTGTTTTCTTTATGGATTAAATAAAAATCCAACGGATAACTTTTTCCCAGAATTCACTCAATTCACATGCTTTTTATTTGGTAAAAATTTCAGAAAAATTAGATAGGAAATAGGTGAAATTTAATTTGCTAATAAATTAAGTATTCTTGAATGAAATTACTTCAAATTTGGCATGTCTCTTCCATATTTGATATATTATAAGTGTGCCAAGTAAAAAAGAAGTCAGGTTTGTCCCAAGTCAGAAATCGAGGTCCACTGATTTGGGACCAGATCCGGCTGACACATTAAAAATTTTTTTTTGAATTTTCATTTTAGTGACTAAAAAGATTCCAAAATCACTAGAAATTAATTAAAAACTAATAATAAGTCATTTTAAATCATTTAATGGTTATAAAACTAACTCAAATTTGAGCATGATAGGCTATTTTGTTTGGATTTTGGATAAAAAATATCGATTTTTTTGCCGCAAAAAAACAATAACTAATAATATTTTCAAAACAATTTTTTACGGATTTTTGCCTAGTGAACCTACACACCGAATTTGAAGCAAATCAGACAAACCTTAACTGAAAACATTCCAAGGTAATCTATACCAAATTTCATCACAATCCATTTTAGTACTACCCGCCCCCGTTATCGTTGGGGCATGTAAAAAAGCATTACCGATGGGGGGGGGGGTAATGTGGTTTGCTTTATAAATAATGAATTGATTTTATTATATCAATACTTCTATGGTAGAAACTTGAGGGATGACTGGTATACGTATGGTTTCTAAATTCCAAGTTAACCCCTAACAAACAACATACTATCTATCTTTACTGCGAACGTGCCAGCCATCTCCAAAGAACTGAAACGACCTTTTGCCTTTTTCAACTCACGTAGAAGTACATAAGACAAGAGTTGACGATAAGAATTATGTAGGTGACTCATTGTCGACGTTCAGGGACAACTGCGGCTGCAATCGATGTTTATATTGCTGGGCGAGAAAAACTGGCGTACCTAGCCGTTCTAGCGTACCATACTAGGTTAATCGACAAACCTCTACTTGGAAATTCGGTCAAAATCAACGTGTATTACATTAAAGCAATTCTACTAATGAAGTTCTATTAAGTTTTGGTATGAACGTTTTTAAAATAAACTTTAGTATAGCAAGTTGACATTGAAATAGGACACATACTGAGAGGTATTACTTATGGAATTTTATAATGATGTTCGATATATTGTTAGTTATGTATCAAAAAATAATTAGGTAGACCGGTAATAATCAGATACATGATAGGAAGTTTAAATTTTACTTGCTAAAATATGTATATTTAAAAATTATATTTGTTGACTATTTACTAATTTTAATGCACATGCATGGGAATATTTTTATGCAGGGTGTTTCAATACATTTTAAAGGACACAGGGTTTGAACAAGTAGACCTCTAAAATTTATTTTCACTGATATTAAGTTTCTTCTGTTCCCATGCGCCGATGGTTTGTTTTAAAATAGCTGCTTATGACCATAAATGGACAATAAATCAATCTTATCAGTAAAATACTTAAACTTTTATAGACTGTTTTTTATTTCCAAGTAAACTGACTTTATTTGATCTATTGTTATATACAAGGCCATCCATGGTTATTTTAGTTATAACATTATATCTCATTATGGGCCTACATAAATCTAGACATAGATAGCCCTACAATGGCAGAATTGTGTGCTGCAACACGACAATACGCGGCCCCATGTCAGTAAGTCCAAAAACTGCACGCTTCTGAAGCAAGCACCTTACAGTCCGGATATGAATATCTGCAACAGGACGGAAAGATATATGGCTTCCCGAAAAAGAAGAATTATTTGAACGATCATCTGGCATGGAACACCGCAGCTAATTAATATGGAACGACAGTTTCGGAAATTACAGAGAACATGCGAACAGATCATTGATGCTTAAGGCAACTGTAAAGTTGTTTGTACATTTTAAGTATGCTTTTTGTACCATAATACTCTAAATATGATTATTAAACATTTTGGAACTAACAAACGCATCCCATATTTCAGATTAATTTCAACCAAAGATATTTAATTAAGGGTCTGTCTCTTAACAGGATATCTGCCACTACAGCATTATTGGTGATCTGGCCATCATTATTCTGAAACAGCACAAATTGTTAGTATTTTCTATCGTCATTGGTTAATGATGAGTACCAAACAAAATGGCGGAAATAGCCTTTATTAGCACATTAAAAACGTAGAGTAACACATCTTGCCATCCTATGCTGTTGTTGGCATATGACGTAACAGCAACAAAAGAACTACATTTTGAGAGGTAGGTTGTGTAACCACTTGATGGCTGCATCATTCAGTTAGATGAGGTCCGCTCCGTCAGATGGTTCGACAAAGGGGCATTCGTAAATGAGGTGATATCTGAAAAGTTCCGGTGCACGTACCGCAAGAACATGAAAGATCTGTGACGAGGCTCATTTGAACCATGTTGTTCGGGAAGCCAGTCCTAATTCGATTCAGTTGTGTCCAGCAATGCCGATGAAGGAGGTTTGTTTGTTGGTGTAGGTACATGTAGCACAGTGCACAAGGTGGCGTTTCTTCCCATTCTATCTCCCATTTCTTCCTTGTCCATGGTTCAACGTTGTTTCCAAGCCATCCTATTTTTGATTGCAATAGAGATAATTTTATCTAAGCTTCAATGAGTTCTAAAAATGACGTCATAGGTCGCAGCTCAGCCTCCTAGTGGACCTACACGCCAGGTTTCTTAGAATTTTGTCCAAGATATTTGTATACCAAATTAGGGATTGTAGTTTCACTTCTCTCGGGGTTGGACGTCTATGCTAAGTTTTATAGCGAGGACGATGAGAAGCATTAAGCAACTACAGTTACACAATCTACCGGAATCTAAAAGAAATATGTTCGATTTTTTAATGAAAGAAAGAAATATTGTTGATTTTTTGGCTGTCAGCTTGCACCTTGTTAAAAATACAAATATTAATAAATCCTATTCTATTTTGCTCCAGGATTGATTTTAGTTCAGACCATAAACGTTTTATATAAAAACTCCCAAAGATAAATATGCAAATCGGTTGAGTCGATTTTAAGCAATTTTGCAAAGAAAGGATCTTTTTTATTTACAAACGTATTGTTTATTAAATATTGACATGTTAGCAGATAGCCAAATGATCATTTTTGTAACAAATCATTTTGCCAGTTTTGTTCTAATTTCGATTTTTCAGTGGGCCATCATATGAGTATAGAAATATTTACATTCGAAGATCCGAAATAGAATTTGGTAAACTGATGCAAACCAGTTGCGGTCTTTTGAGCAATCTACGAATATTGTGTAAGAGACCGATAAGGTGTTCACGTCGGAAACTTAAAGTTTGTCCGATTTAGTGTTTAGACCCTCCAGGACCCAGTAATACAAATCCATAAAATATGAAACAATATTGATATGTTTGTCCAAAATCACTTAAATGGCTTTAAAATCCAAACCACACAGTTATTGTTGCTCAAATATGAGATTTAGAATTAGTAACACATTAGAATTAATGTATTAGAAACTTGGATGTTTCACTTTCATGGTGAGGCATCATTTACACTGTCAATATTCCTTTCTCGAGATGGTTCCAGTCTAGGAAAGATATATCTATCGCATATATTGCAGTCTGGAGAATAGTGAGGTTGTTTGAAGAGTCGTATGATCAATTCTGCACTTCTTCTAATATTTGCCTGGATACATTCGGGCCAGCATTATCTTGGATGACACGCAAAGTAGATTGAAATATCAATGATACAGCATAGTTAATTTATTTTATTTTCTATGTGTCATGTATATACATACAGAACATTCACATGGATTAGTAAAATTGTTTATTTTAATACCTATGGACTGCTGTATTTGAATTTTTTTAAAGTCATTATTACCGCTTACTCTTAAACCACAACTATGTAGAAAACCAGACTCCTTGCTCACACTTTGAACCTCCCTAATAATACTATTGCTAAAGAGCCGAGTTTTGTAACTCGTATGTTATTCAGGGACTACGTTCGTGACTCTTGTTCGCTTCTTTAAACTACCCATTAGATACTTCATATTTAATTTATATTTACTAATTTCATAATTTAGTTTACTTACAGCAATATATTATGGGTGTATACTACCTACAAACGTTGTTAGTTTACTTGTTTTATTTTATTTTATGTATTTACTTGTTGATGTTGTTATGTTAATAACGAAAGGTATTTTAATCGTCAATTTTATTAATAATTTTTAATTTAATTCATTTTGTGTTCTTGCTCCCAGTCCTTTCTGTTTGTTTCAAATATGTATGTATATTTTTAGAAAACAAAACTATATTTTTTACTATGTAATTTATTCTACGTCTAAAATTTACCTTCTAAACGTTATGCCGTGTACCAACATTTTGTAATACAATGGCGCAGAAGTCGCGTCCCATGGAGATATACACAATCTTCAATTATAAGATAATTAGGTAATTTTCTGGGACATGCAATCCATAAATGTAGATATAAAAATATCCTTATTCCAGGAATAAATTGCAGAAAATTTCCAAATGTAGAAATTCGAGGAATTATTATTTGATAACTTCTTTTGTCCTTTGTGTACATTAATGTGCATTAATGTACATTAATGTGATAGCTGAAAAATTAACACAAGAAGAAAGAGTGTAATTAATTTTCATGTTTGGACGTGATCGATCTGTCGCAGAAAAATTTAACCATCACCCAAATAGATGTCCTATTTATCAGTGCACAGTGGGTAGATTAATCAAACGTTTTAAAGAAAGTGGAAGTGTCCACGATAGTCGACGTCCAGGAAGACCAAGAAGTTCGACCGATGAAGGAACTACAGCAGCTGTTTTACTCATCTTTTAGTCAACCTCAAAAAGTTGACAAGGTTGTCACTCGAACCCGCAGTCTCTAGGCGCAGTATTCAACAAATACTACACGAGAATAAATTTCATCCGTACAAGGTTTCCTTAACTCAAGAGCTTCATGGAGATGACACCGATCGACGTTTAGAATTTTGCGAATGGTTTCAACAACAGGATCACATCTTTTATAAGCATATATGTGATTTATTCTGATGAGACGGTGTTCCATTTGAGCGGTAATTTGAACCGATACAATTCGCATTGATGGAAGCTACTCATGTCCAAAATTATCCGAAAGTTATAGTCTGGACAGCGATATGGGATGAAAGTTTACTAGGACCATATTTTTATTTATTCAAATGTCTACCAAATATCTACGAATGCTTCCGACATTTATGGTGCCTAAGCTAGATGGTTTCAACAAGATAGAGCACCAACTGACTTTTCAACCATTGTGCAAGATTTTCTAAAGCATGAATTCAAAGATGTAGATTGGTAGGCGTGGTGCGATAGAATGACCACCTTGCTCACCAGATTTATTGCCTCTTGATTTCTTTTTGTGGCAAAATTTGAAGTTCGTCGTATATTGCCAACGTCTAATAAATTTCGACGAACTTAAAGAGAGAATCCGATTCCAGTGCGCCAACATCGATGCTAACATGCTTAACCGTGTTGGAACATCCATCAGAAAACGAGTACAAAGTGCATTAAACTCAATGGTGAACAATTCGCACACCTACTGTCATAAACATGGAAGTTTAATCGAGTTTTTATATAAAAATACAACCGTTTTAATTTACTTGCAGATTTTTATATATTTCCATGGGGCACGACTTCTGCGCCACCCTCTACAATTCCACTAGTTACTACTACTATTACATTTGTTAAAATTTAAAGAAAATTTGTTCGTTAGTTTTTGTGTAATTAAAAAAAGGAACAGCGATTTATTTTGGCTCTCATGTTTCAACCTGGTCATAAAAATCAGTATTTTCAAAACAACGCTATATATCTTACAGTTGAGTGTTTACAACATCTCTACCAAATATTAATCAATTCTATGATTATTTGGCTTCAGAAAGCATTTTATTGCCCCGTTAGCCACGAGGGGTTAAATGGATGTTCCTTCTGTTTCATAGACTTTTGTTTTCTAATTTTGGCTAAAATGTTACAGAAATTAATGGAATCGTAACGAATTCAAACTGATTAGTAATCTTTTCACTTGTATTTATCTTTAGAATTTTGGTCCAGTCTAATTATTAGTTCCCCAATGTATAGAAATAATTAATTATTTCAGTTTTAATGGGACTAAAATTTACCTAAATAGTTTTAGCTTAATTGCAAAATATCAATAACCAATGTTGTAAGATAGTAAAAAGTAACATTTATAATGCAAATTACACAAAATTGATTAAAATATGTAGGTATAAAAGATGGAAAAGTATAAAACACATAAAAGTTCATAATAAAAATATAAAAGTGCATATAAACGAGACAGCTTGCATATTAAGTAGATACATCTACATATCGCTTGTGATACTATGGATATTTATTTTTTCATTTATTAGGTAGTTTTGTGATGCTGACTGAGTTTATTAGTGTTTTCTAATGAAAAAAGTAAACATAAAAAATTCAATCTTACTTTCAAGATTATATAATTTTAGATATTTTTATTATTATATGTCAGGACTAATGTGATTTAAGATCAATTGATCATATACATAATAAAACCATATCAATTACATTAATCCTGATTAAATTGACAAGCTAACTACAAAAATGTTTACTGTACAATAAATAATATTACAAGTACTTCTAGATAACATTATATAATTCAGGAACATCTATTATCCGATAATAATAGACCCTTGTATAAATAATTTTACCTATTTACATATTATTATCTTACAAAACATACACAGTACATTTATTGAGATATTTTCTAGACTCCCATTTCTAAATCATTATACTTCTATTTAAATTAAATTCATCGGCAATAAAGAAACATCACTTAACCAGATGAATTTCATCGAAATTATTCAAACTTTTTTTTACTTAAGATCATTTTAATATTTCAAATTGATTTTTTCTCATTTAACATCAATATATGGTAAGTAGGAAATCCTACCCCGAAGTTAGAAAATACTTAAAAATTGCGCATTTTTTGTAACGGATCAAACTTAATTTATAGATAGTGAATGCCATAGAATTGAACCTGCCTAATAACTGATTCGGCAGAACACTATAGGTAGATAGATCGATTCCTATTATATATGTATGCCTACGTTTGTTAATTCGTTGTCTGATAAAAACCCTTATTATCATTTAGTAAATTCGAGATATGCATTTCTGATATACGTAGTTGATAAAGGGACCAGGGAGTGCCAAGAATACCATACTTATCATGAATCGATTGAGCTGAAATTTAGTTCATAGGGATCTAAGAATCTTTTTAGAAAAAAATTGATATGGGGCCAATGACGTCATCAGGTCCAAATGTTCAAATTTGCTGTGTTTCTTTTTAATTATTTACCCTTCGTTGATAACTCTTATTATATGCGCCTGATAATGAGAGTTATAAACCCCAGTGATGAATTGAGCTGAAATTTGGAATGTTTTAGGGTAAATCGATAGAGAGCCGAGCTAGGGCGGATGACGTCATAGAGGGCCAAAAATTGAAGTTCGTTCGATTGACTTCAAATTTCGTATGTAGGTCCATTAAGTACTCAGTACTCAGTACTCAGTACTCAGTAATACAAATCCATAAAAAATAGGAAAATATTGATTATTGATTTTTTAGACAAAAAATCCAGTGTTCATATATGGACAATTTTGACACATAAATTGTGAAGCAATACTTTTAATGAGATTTTCGAGTATGAGTATTGTGTATCTTTTTGCAATTTAGTTAGAACATTTTTTATCACAAAAATTAAAAAAACGATTTTTTTTGTTGGACTCTCAGGTTGCACCCTGTGGACAAAAATCAATATTTTCAAAAACCCGTATATGTTGAACATTGAAGAGTTTCTAAGATATAATCCAAATACGAGCCATATATGTATGTGTAAATTTGACTTCAGGATTAACTTTTTGTTAAAAAGTAGACTTCGAATATGTTGGACCATAGTGACCTACTTTGAAGGTCCACCACGTGAACTTCGGTGGGAGTATGAAAAATGGTGAACCTTTACTTGTCACCATGTTGCAAAATTTCAGTTTAATCGGAGTTACCGTTTTTGGCTAGAGAATAATAGGTGCTAGGGGCTCTATACCCCCCCCCCCCTCCCAACAACGGGTAAATATATTTATTTTGTCTAATAGACGGGTTGACTAGGAGAGATTTTACAATTTATCATGCCCAGTCCGTCGTTGAGTTCAGATTTGCTGTGCTATGGGGCCGGTGACGTTATGAAGTCGAAAACATAAACTTTATCCAATTAACTTCAATTTGCTCTATTAGGAACTCATGTAATATAAATCCATAAAATGAAGAAATTTTTAATTTTTGTTTTTTTTACGAAAAAAGCACCTTATCTTGGATAAATGTCAGACTATTTGAAACAATTGATGCGTCCCTTTTTCTGATTTTTGGTCTATAAAGTCCACCATATCAGGAGCAGGTTAGTAAAAATTGTTTCTAGAGAATTTTGGAACAATTAATTGGCTTTAATTTTTTAGTTTTTAGGCCATTTCTGTTGTGATATGAATTTGAGAAAAATCGATTCCTATCTTGTCGAGCAATTTTGGAAAAACCTTAGTGGAATCCAACCCCTTTATCTACGAAAGGGTTAAAATAAATTAATTTAATTTTTCCTAATGTATATACATACATACTAAAACATGTATTAGAGTCTTCCTTTTATGCTCGAGCCTACATAACGGTCAACCTCTTAATACACATCTTATTATTTTGCAACACCATGAGACCATTTTCATTGAATCTGCTTACTAAAGCTAGTAGATCTATGTATAGTTGATATTCACCTTCGATTTTAATTCATTACAGAGTCAAATTTGAAAACGCCATTTGAATGTATTCTTCTACTGATACATTAATATGTCCACAGAACAGTATTTCCATACACTTTTGATCAATTTGACTGAGACGCATTATTATTTTTTGGATTCTTTCAATGCTGAACCGATCACTAGGCAAATAATTTTCTAATAGCTTGGCATCTGTAGCATCAAGGTTTTGTTTACCACCTGAAACATTAAGAATACAGATACCAATGGTAAATAAATAATATCTAGTTTTATTAGAACATAGCAAGATTTGGTTTTAAATCAGGTATTAATTTTTGAAGAAATTTTGACAAATTAAAAAAAAATTAAAAAAACTCACCAATAAGAAGTACAACAAATCGTAATTGATCGTAAGCACTTGCATCAAATTGCATATTTGTACACAAATCAATGACATTATGAATATCATCCACAAACAGTTGTGGAACTGCTGTATTTTGTTTATTTGAAGAATGAGAAGAAATCTCCTGATTGTAGGAAGTCATTGTTGAAGTGACAACAGCATGGAAATTTGTTTCAGCCATATACAATGCCAGCAGTTGGTGCCAGGAGGCTAGTAAAAGACGTAGACGGAGTTGCAGAGATACTTGATCTAACGGGCTGCATAACGGCGATTTCACAAATGTAATCATTTTTCGTAACCAGTCTGTAATGTGACACTGTACAGGGTGTTGTGTTTTTTTTGCCAAATGCACAAGGCCAGATCTGAATGGAGGTACACCGGTATAAGATGACGATTGCATTTGAGGAGTGTCATTAATTTGCAGCTCGGGTGATTGAGTCGTATCTGGACCACAATAAATATTAGCCAAAGTTAGAATTTGACGTGTTAAATCCACTGCTTCACCTACACCTGAATCAGTTGACAAGGAGCTATTGGGAGAATTACAACGAGAGAACCTTATTCCAGCATTGGAAGTGACTGCAAAATAAGGATGATGACGACGTGGTTGATTTTTATGACTACGCTGTGAATTATAAGTTGTGTCGTTTGTCATTGAATGAGGAAGCGGTGGTGGAATTGATGGCACAGAAGATGAGCGGTATATTTGGGTTTCTTGTGGAGTTATTATAACAAGAGAATTTGATCTATTTTTTGGTTGAGGAAAACATTCTAAAGAAGTTTCATTATGTTGTATTAGCTGACTACGAGATTGCGCTGAAGTTGCGTCTTCTTGACCTGATAATAAACCATAAAGAAACTGGTTTTCTGTGCCTGTACTTGATTCTTGATATTGGTTTCCCGGAGGAACTTGCCGTATGAATACTTTTTCTGGAATCACTGCATCTGCTAAGGACAGTGCCTCTGCACCCAACCTGAAAAATATACCCAATTTCATAGTTAGAGTATTTTTGCTAATTTTATAAACATTGATAATATGCTTTATAAAATTCATTTTATTTTGATAATAGTAGTAATATTTGAAAATAAATATACATACAACACATATAAAATGTATAATTTTTTATCTTACCTTAGAATGAACATGTTTTGAAGTAATTTGTATAACTAATTTTCTTTAAACGATATGAATTTTATATGATATGTATTTTATAAATATACTTTTCTTATATAATATATTTAGCTATATTTCTGATTGGATGTATATGAACCAATGATCAGCACTTTTCTATTTTAGAACCTAATTGCCAGTTTTGCACAATAAGTAATCCTGCTTTAATTAAATGGAAACTAGAAACTTTGTTTAAAAGTTATTATAATAATTTTACTATATGACAAATTATGTTTAATTCATGTAAGGTTTATAATTAATTACAGCATATATTTCAATTATATTCCGAGTAGTACCTACACAATTTTGTTACTTTAAATAAATTGTTTTTGTTTCAATGTTGGCTGAACTAGGACCCGATGATGTCATCGATATATTTGGCCAAAATCACACCCTCTTGGCGAATAAAGGGGGAGGGAGCTCAGCCACTCTCCTAAGTTTTTTTCCAAATTGCTCAAAAATGGCTGAATCGATTTACTTGATATTTGAAATCTGCGCATCAAATCTCTTGTTTTTTTTAAAAAAATTTGTGACCCTCCCCCCAAAGGTCATGTGACGGTCATCTGAAAAATGATTTTCGTTCCAAAATGTACTTTTTACCAAATATAAACAATTCTAAAGCGAAATATTAATGGAACTGATTATAGTTGGTAGATATATTATAAACACCCATTGTTACATTCCTTTTTTAATATTGATTTTTATGACCAGGATTGATTTGTTTTCAATTATAGAATTTATTTTTTAATATTTTGCTCCAAAAAAAGTTGTAAACATTTTTGTGTCAAAAATTATCCATATATGAAAATCATATATTATATAGGAAAAGTGGATTTGTGTTACTGAGTGCCTAGTTGACCTACACACCAAATTTAAAGCACATTGGACAAAATTATATGTTGTGACCTTATGACGTTATCGGCCACTAGTTTTTTCTTTTCAATTGCTGGCCGGTTTCAACCCGGTGCCGGTGTTCCGGTCGATTGCCCCGAGGAAGCCAATAATACCAGTAGTGTTTTCACTAATCACATTGGTTGAAGTTGGAATACCCATGTGCTTCTGGCTGGTGTTTATTGTAGAGGGTATTCATGCTCCGGCTCCATAGACAATACACGATCTGATTTATGTAATATACATCATCCTAAGGTTATTATTATTGCATCCCAAGTGCGGCCCGCCTGTGCATTGAGTTATTTCATTCTGATAGAAAGTATATTTTAATTTTGTTCACGTGGTTTCTAAAGTTGAGAAGGCGGTTTAGCATTACACCGAGAAAGGTAGGTGCATTGTTGTTGGGTAGCCGTCGATTTGTAGGTGGATATTTTGATTAGCTTCTTTCGACCATTGGGATGGTTTCGCACTTTTCAGGTGCCACTTGTTGGCACATTCTACCACAGCATCCGTGGCTTTTTGCATTTCTTCTACTACTTTAACCGTATTGGATCTAGTGGTTAGGAGCAGGTCATCTTCAAAAAAGTAACTATCAGAATTGGAGACTATGTATTTCGTTTTTGAGGTCTGCTATCCATATCAGGAATATGATAGGGGCTAGAACACTTACCTGAGGTAGTCCTTGTTTGAAGTTTCTGTTTTGGAGGTGGTGTTATAGCGGACCGTGAATAAATTCACCACACCATTTTATAATGTATTTTGGGATGTCCATTCTATACATCTTAATTAGTAAAGCATTTCTCCAAACAATGTCGTATGCTTAAGCAAAATAAAAAAGAATTACATGGTTCTATCTGTTGGTTTAGGCTTGTTCCAGCCATCTTGAGTGTCTTGAAGTAGTAGAACTATGTGATCTTCATTCGATCTTTGAGAACGGAAGCCCGCTTGTTCTTCTAGCCACCAGTAGAGTCTTTGTTTAATAAGTCGTTCGAAAAGTGCGATGTTAAGCTAATAAGTCGATAAGATTTGATGTCTTCTGATCGTTTCCCAGATTTTAAGATGAGAATAATGATAGTTTGCCTACAGACGTTTGTGATTTTTCCAGTACTTATTTACAATTTTGAGCATAACCTGTTTTCCTGTAGTACCTAGCTGGTGGATGACTTCGATTGAGATCTGGTCCTTCGTCTTTTCCTTAGGCATGTTGTCTATACTTATGTTGAGATCCTCTAAGCTGAACGGACAACAAATATTGCAGTGGTTATATTTATTTTATTTTTGTGATTATATTCTTTTATTTCTAACAGGGTCTCTTTTTAGTCGCCTAACGTTTGCACATTCTGTTACGAAGGAGTTAGCTTTCAGTTTATTGGTGTAAACGATTTTTTCCTTTCCGTTGTTGATGATAAGAGAAGTACCTAGGTTGGGCTTTTTTGTTTTACCTTCGAGACATCATTCCAGAGTCTTTTGGTTTCAGTTCTGTCAGATAGCTATTCATTAAAATAAAAAATTGTGCCAGTATTCTTCTTTTGCTTTATTGATGGTTTTTCTGGCCTTATCTGCTATTTCGATTCAGTTTCTTATTTTCTTTTCGGATTCGTGGGCTAATTTCCTAGCCACTTGTCTATATTTAGAGTAGTTGGCAACTTCCACATTCCACCATGGTTTTGGTTGTCTTCTAGATCCTCTCTGGATATGTTTCTTAGCTGCTTTTTCAATAACACTATTGAATTGTTTGCAAGTTTATAGACGGTTTGGTTTTCATCAAGGGTTTTGAAATCATCTTCAGTATTGTTTCTGAATCTAAGCTAATTTGCTTTCTTAAAAGACCATCTTGTTTGTTTTGTGCTGTTATTATTGACTTCAGAGTTGATTTTAATTATGATAGGAATGTGGTCACCTCCAAGATCTTCTGCAGTTGTTCATTCGGTGTATGGCGCTAAGTTGTACGAGGTATCTAATACAGGAGCCTAGAAACTTCCTCTTCCTTGATGGACAGAAGTTGGTTCTCCCTATCGCTGATTTGCATGTCATGTCATTGTCATTTATCCAATTTGCGGTGATTTTTCCAATGTTATTTTCTTCACAGTTTCTAGTCATTATAGTGATTTTGCAATGATTTTCTGTCCTAAAATTAAATTTAAAAAAAGGTATTAACACGTTGGCCGGGTCCGATCTTAAAATCAGTGTACCTAAATTTCTGACTTTGGATAAAGCTATGACCTTTTTTTACTAGGAACACAATAACATTCTACATAAAGAATAGATGTACCAAATATGACGGCATTCCAATGAACTATTAATATTTTATTAGGAAATTAAGTTTTCCATTCTTCCTTTCTAAATATATAGAATTTTCATTTATGTGTAATTTTTGAAGCAATTTTTTAAATGAAAGTGTCTACATTTATTAGGAATATACCTAGTACTGAGTAATGATCATAAATGTGAAAAAAATCAATTTAGAATTTTTTGTATAATTCAAAAAATAAAAAAGTTTTTATGGTTCTGATCATAGAGTAATGATCCTTACTCATATGCTGTAGAGGGTAACGTAATCTTGTCGTTATCTACATCTTCGCTAAATTTAGCATTCAAATATCTTTAATCATGAAATTTAGGATATGCATTTTTGTAAACAGGACTTCACCAATTGGGAGGTTTTCGCGGCCACCCTGAAGCATATTTGATAGCTTTCTCAATAGGCACATTTGTGAATAAAGAAACCACGTATCTTATGACGTAATAAAGTGTATATTAATAGTACTAATACCGATCTTATTACACGCTCTAAACCTTGCACACCACCTATTGAATAGGGCGTACACTCATTCCACTAATTGGGGTTTGTTTACTGATGACGTTCAAAGGTTTAAAGTCCTATTTACAAAATATGCTTATCTTAAAAAGCTCTTGAATTCCGAGATTAAAGATTTTGTTTATACTAAATTTGACTCTGGTAAGAATAGCGAAGAGGTAGATATTGATAAGATTACGTTTCCTTTGCAGTTTAGAGGTCTCCAAACTACTTTTATTCGCAGTGATCCTAGTGACACGCGAATATGAGAATTATAGACGCAAAATAGAAGGTGAGGTGTGCTGCCGGTCAATCAGAGGATTTAAAGGTGACTGTGGGACTTCATCAAGGATCTGCCTTGAGCCTACTTCTTTTTGCCTTGGTAGTTGACTGCCTGCGGATGATGTGGTTTTGGGATTGGAGTCTGGAGCAGAAGTTGGACATAGACTAAAAATGTGGAAAGCAGGAATGCGAATTAGCTGGCAAAAAAGGAGTAATTGAAATTGAGAGCAGGCCCTCAGTCAGTTAAGGATGTGGTGAAAATGCAGGGAGAAAAGCTCAACCAGGTAGAGAAGTTCAAATACCTGGGTTCAACATTTGAGGCAGATGGTGGTTCTGAGAAAGAGGTGAAGAAATGGATACAACCTGGATAGGGTGCATGGAAAAGGATAACTGGTGTCATAATTATGTGACAGAAAAGTATGATTAAATATATTGGCGGCTGCAATTTGACAAGGTTGTGGAATTACTGGAAATAAAAACTAAACAGTCCTTCGATGTGTACAAAACAGGTATTTATTTCTTGTATCATATACAATAATTGTAATGGCAAAAAGTGAGTTCGTTTAATCCCCAAAAGATATGAAATATTTAAAAAAATGTTGATACACTGGTTAGACACCATTCGAAATTGTGGCCTATTGCAGAGGACAAAACATCTTTCAATAGAACAAGAAATCACAATTAGAAAATGGAGATAGATAGGACATACCCTGCGAAAACCCAATATTATCCATCACTAGACAGGCCCTTACGTGGAATCCTCAAGGTAAAAGGATGAGGGGAAGACTTAAGAACACCTGGAGAAGAGACCTGGAGGCGGATACAAAGGAGATGGGATTCATGTGGAAGGAAATCGAAAGAAATGTTATCAGTGGCCTATGCTCCAAAAGGGGTGAAAGGGCCTAAGTAGTAAGTTAGTATATGTATAAAAGATACATTGAGTTCGATCTTTACAAACTAAATATATCTTACAATCCATATCGGTTTTATCATTGTGTCCTATTTGAAACATGTGCCTTATAACCGATAGTCCTCATATCTATGGTAATAAAAATTAACTTTAAACAATGAAAATATGAAATGTGTATATAGTTAACTATCATTGTCGTATATTCCCATCAGGTGGTTTCAACTTCTACCAGTAGTGGAATGCATCTTCCTCAAAGAGGGGAATAAGACACGGACAACTCGGATCGCCACACTGTTCACCAAACTCAAGGACAACAAGTGCCTTTTCATTCTACAATTCTTGCCTGACGCCTTGAGATTATTCAAAAGTTTTAAACTTTTGTTTAAGAATTCTGGCTGCCATGTATATGGACTTTATGACTCTTTAAAATGTGGTTACATTGTTTTATTAAGCCATTAAAGATGGAGTCCTCATGTTGGAAAACTGATATTGCAGACACATCGAACTAGCTCAACAATTATTCTATCATTGTTGGTGCCTCTGCCAAACGTACACTGCTTGATATGGGAGGAGAAGAGTAAGCATCTCATTGACTACATGCCGTTTGGCAACTCTCGTCTTTTCTGCAAATTCTTGTCTCCCTTGTCTGGAATTCGGCGCAGTGAAAACTTTGAGAAGTGTGTTCTGAAGGTGGCAGAGCATGTGTCACACATAATTTGTGATACGGGGCTCTCAGAACTGTCAGTAGAGGTTCACCTCTGTCAACACGCCGGTAGAGAAGGAGAGGAGGTGACAGCAGAGAAAGAGCTAACGAAGAAGCTGTGTAGAAGCAACTGTTAGAGAATCAGCTTCTCCAGAAGCTGGCTGATGAGGCTCAGAGACAAGCTCTGGAGGCTGACTAGCGCCAAGACGAGCTTAGGAAGAATAGAGAAAAGTTGCTTGCCAAACAGCAAAAGAATACTGAGAAAATGGTATCCACTGTTGAAGCGATATTCTATTTCTGAGCTGCCTTCAGCTAAGAGGAAGAATTAGAAATGAACATTGTTGTTATAGTTGATAATAAATTTAGCATTTTAGAATAGAATTTTAACTTTTCATTGTAATGGTTATTTGTGAAGTTCATTTTGAAAAAATTGATTATGCATATCACACACAAATTATTATTAATAAAATTTGACATTTTGAATTATAAATTTTAACTTTTGTTTTTAAACATTTAAAAACGCGTGTCTGATGCGAAATAAGACAAATTTTCTGCTATGACCACTGTCTTCGCTAACTTACTAGATTAAATCCTACACTACTGTTAAAAGTACGTATGTCCTATGGCTCCCAAAATATTCTTGTGTAGACCTTAATAAGTCCAGTGTTATATACTGTTTTACCTGCCCTAAACGTACGCTTAAATACACAGGCAGAACAAAAAAGAATTTGTAGAGTCGTGTTTCTGAACCGTGTGTGTCAACTGGTTGCTGAAATTAATCCAGGAATGAGGTGATAGGGCCATTAAATGTGTATGAAACCACATCCATCACACCACAGTTACTTCATACTCTAATTGATTCAATGCAGAGACACACATGCAGGCCGTTGTCATTGATGCAAGAGGCTATGCCACAAAATATTGATTGATTGACCACTTGTTTATATTATTTTTTTTATTACATACGTATTTGTATTATTAATTAATTAAATAAATGGAAACAACAGATAACATAAAAATATTTTGGACATGTTCAGTTATTTTTTCCGGACAGTGCCCCGAACATTATGGCCACTGCTGGCTGTACTTAATTGAAATTTTACTTTTTACTAACACGATCACCGAAACGGGTTGCAAATAAATGACTCTATTGCCGAAAAAAGGTTATTTTATTTACTCGATTATGATAAAAAGGCATACTTTTGACAAATTATATTTTATCATTCAAAGATTTCGCTTTACAGTTGTGAGTGTGACTTTGAAATGGTATTTTAGTAAGTTAGTATCATCTACTACTGATAGTAGTAAGTTTATCAAATACTATTTATTTTCAGTACGATGGCTATACCTCTTGTCCCTTGGTGACTGCTTATGACCGGTGCATCTTGGCTGAATTTGACTACACGGCTCAGCCGCTGGAAACAATGCCAATCAACCAAGCCAAAGAACGACGGCTCTCTTATATGATGAAGGCTCATGTGATGCCCCAACTTTATTGGCACGGCTTAGTAAAGTGAGATCAAAGTTATTTGCTATAGATCTAATGACAGGTTTTATTAAATAGTTTACGTTTCAATTTATTAGTGAGAAAAGTAAGTTCTAGTAAGAAAGAAATTTAAATTTATTACCATATACAGAACAATTCGGTTCCTAACATGGTTTAAACACAATTTGAAAAGGTTGAGCACTTTTTCATCAATATCTTTGTTTACCAATTATCATTTACAATATTGCATCTAATTTAGTACAACAATAATCCTTTTTTTTTTCTTTTTTTTCAGAGGACGTTGGAATGGGCCAAAAGTAGTACGAAAACTTCTTCATCTTGGGATGGCCAAATGAATTTCAAGAATGGTTCAAATTCATCTTCATCATTGCGACAGATCATCATATTTCTGACATAACTCAGCATGATATTTATTACCTACATACATATGTCCCTCTCTGTTTACAATGGTATGACTCTTGTGGTATTTTAAGCCCATCTTCCTTTAATTATTTTATTTCAATTACGTGACGGCTAAATCTACCAGCCAAAGATATATTGAATGCCTATAAAGCATGAAAACCACCAGAAAATATGTTCCTTAAGAGGATGTTAAGAAAGCTTTTTTTATTCAAGGGATAATATTACATGAGTTTAGGTTTATCAGAAACAAAAATATTTGTGTTTTCGATGCCAAGTTTCTAAGAAACAATTTTGTTATTTTTGACTAATTTACAATAGAGATTTCTACGTCTTATAAACTTCTGGTTCAACCTGTATACTCCTGGGTTACTAACTTGAAATTCTTATATTGTCATAGGCTTTAGGTGATAAAAAAATCAATTACGTAATGGTGAACTGGACAGGGGATTTTTCGATTGTGTTGTGAGGATATAAATGTAGTTCAAAACAAATGGATATTTGCAGTTGATTGTTTATGATCTCATATTTTGCACTCACCCCCATTATTACCAGTTGCGTGATGCTGAATTGTTATAATGCAGTCTAAAGATTTTTATTGACATTTACTCAATTTTGTAAATTTACATAAATCTATACCCATGATATGTATTTTATATTTTATATTTTTTCAAAAATATAATACAGCAACTTTGTTCAGTTTTAATTACGTGTGCAATAGTTACTCTTTTACAAACTTGGGTCTTATTTATTTGCCAAATTTTGACAGAAAAAAAAAACCTTTCCTTTATAAAATATATTTTAGAGTCCAATATCATTATTATTTAATTTCATAATATAATTTTTTATATATAGCAGTATCTTAAATTTGGGGAGCACTAACTTAGCGGCAAGTAGATATCTGAATTTATAATTGACACTTTAATCTTCTTCAGCTTTCTGACATTTAGACTGACATTTTGAATGAAGTCATAGGTAATTAAATTTTTTATTGTATATCTGTCGAAGTATATACATATTGTTCTTATTGTTTTGGAATGTAGCATTTCAGATCAAATAATTGATTCTCTGTCGAATCAGTGTCAAAGCTTCATAAGTTGTTACTTTAAGGTAGCTTAGCTAACTTTGTCACATACAATGCCACACGTAAGTTATTTGAATTTTTATGCCTTTTATATTGATTTTTGGGCTGTAAATTTCATAAGTTTTCAAAACAAATACATTTTTGGTCTTATAGATACTATAAATTGTGTATTTTTTGCTAAAATCGTAATAATGCAGATGGATAAGGTTTACAATTTTTAAGTCTAAAAAGAACTTCTAAATGTGAATTTCATTGGTTTTATGATATAATAAAACTACATAACTATTGTTTATGTATTTTTTAAAATATAATTATAGTACTAATATCAAAAGTCAACTTTGAATCTGAAAATTTTCAGTATATTTCCATAGATGTTTTTGATCGAAGCAGCCTGTCACTAAAAAAAGATGTTATTGTTTGATTAAAGTAATGTCCTTTGTATTTTCCTACCAAAGCAAGAACTGACTCTCTCAGTCTTTGTGATCCCGCCAGCGTTATGGTCGTCACAAACTCAC
The DNA here is from genome assembly GCA_034780595.1 of Parotoplana pacifica. Lineage (NCBI taxonomy): Eukaryota > Metazoa > Platyhelminthes > Proseriata > Otoplanidae > Parotoplana > Parotoplana pacifica. Next base: position 7,311 of record JAUYWI010127971.1, on the reverse strand, counting down.
AGTTTGCTCAACCAAGGCATAGTGGACACATATTTTGCTGGAAACTTAACGTAGGTGGCGTTACTCATATCTTTCTTGTATTATTTTTAATTTAAAAGATTTCACTTGAAAGCTTTTGTCAACCACGAGAAAAGAAATTGACAGTCTATAGGAGACGATGTAGTCGATATGAATCAAATTAAGGTTGTAAGGTAATCTTACAGTTTTTCTGAGGTCTAGTAGGACTTGTGACTAAATATCAGACGACCTTTGAGCTATTTTATATATTTTGTTCTTTATGTTCAACACTAAACTTTTGGTTTATTTGATATGTTGACATTAAATATATTTTTTTAGTGTTAATGCCGAAACTTCTGTATGTCATTTGCGCCCAAAAATCCAAAAATATTTACATTCGAGTGGAATATTGCCTGAGAATTTTGTTTTCTGTCGCAGTGTCGGACGTTGTTTAACTCAAGTAAGTTTATACAATGCATACATATTACCTACCTGTATTGTAGTCTAAACCTTTGTTCATAGAGTTGTCTACGTTTTGAATACACATAGAAAAAATATTATGGGAGGTGCTTTACCAAAGTGTGAATATTATATACATAGGTACCTATACAATAGTTCATCTCTTTCTACTTTAGGTACGTTGGATCCAAGAACGTTTATTCAATGTTTCAATATTTCATCCACCAGCAGTAAGAACATTTAATTTATATACACTAAAACCTTTTAGCGGGAAATTTAAATCACCCTATAAGTTGTTTAAGGCGTATAACATATTAAGGTATTTTATTATTAAGAATGAATGGAAATTGTCTAAGTAAGCTATATAAAATGAGAATTTTTTATTCTTGACAAGATTCATATATCTTTGACGAATCTTTCATTCATAATAGACAAGGTCGGCATACAGGTTGATTGCAGAAAAAACGTTGTATTTTTTATAACAATAATCTGAATTAAAATATTTACAAAACATCAAGGAATGGTCCTCCGTTGTATACTAAAGTCTAACCTTCGACTTGACTACCTTCCAATTTGATGCATTCATGGCACCGTTCAAGCAAGGACCTGTAAGAATTTACGAACATTGCTTTTGGGAAGATTGTAATTTCTGTTTCGATTCTTCTTGCTAGTTGATGAACGGTTCTGGGAGTTTCTTTGTATTCTTTATCTCGTAGTGCTCCCTTAGGAAAAGTCACAAATGGATAGGTCGAGTGACCTTGGGGGCCATTGGGTTGGACCTTTCCTTTCAATCCATTGGTTTGAATAGACAGAGAACTAAGTCCTAAATCTGGAGAACACTGGCAAGCAAATATAAGTTAGAACAGAAAGCAATGTCTTAAGTTGTACAGGTCTTGTGTTTAGGAGCTATAGACCACCTAAATGCCCTCCTATTGTTAAATTCCTATCTCTCAAAAAATGATATTATACTTGTTCATCCAATTGGCTTAAAATTCGGGGTTCTGACTTCTCTAGAGGTCACAAGTAAGTAAAAAATGGCTTGGTTTTATGTTCATGGAAATCTATTTTTGTAAAGATAATTAATATTACTTATATTAAAATTATGATTAAATTCAATACTATTGATATGTAGAATTAAATCTTTACTGCAGCAAACATTCAAAATAAGAATAATATCTGTCAAACCTACGACAGTACTAACATCAAAGTGATGAATGCAATTCAACCAAAAGATGTGTAAAATATAAATATGGCTTCAACATAAAAACAACATTCTTTCAAGATGAAATCAAAACATTCAAAATAAGAATAATATCTGACAAATACAACTTATAAAATTAATGTTTATTATTTAATTCAGAAATTCCATATTTGGTATAATTTGGAGCTTTGTATTACAGCACTATATCGGTCCATACTATAACCATCATGTTATATTGTGGACCTCAACAAAGATCATATAAGTACAAGATTGGCTAAAAAGACCAAAAGATTGTTAGTTCTAACTGACGCTTCTAAACAAGTACCGTAGTAAAAACATTTGACGAAGCGTTCTAAACGATTCTGAAATAGTACAGCCGCCACTAATAAAGTAGAAAACTAGATAAGTTTTAACAGTCATTAATTTTAAGTAAAAGGGTGTCTACTGTGAGATAAATAGCATAGAATATTTTTATAAACACATTTTAAACATAATTTTTGCTAAATGTGTGGAATTATTGAACATTTCCGTTAGCACATACAAGGAAGGAGAAAGTTAGTTTATATTGCAGTAAAATATTACAGTTCTACAATGTAAAAAAGGCATAAATATCGTCAGAAAAGCGGTTGCTATGTATTTGAATAAATTTCCTAAAAAGGAGTACCGAAAAAACGTTATCTTATTAGGATCCTTTAGGATACTGAGTAATATACTACTAAGTTCCTAGAAAGTATCTACAAGGATTGCTGGGAATTTGTTCGGCACCACTAGGATTAGTGGGATAGAAACTTGAAATATCATGGTTCATTGGAAACAAAATGTTCTCCAATAGCTCCCTGTGTTCAGTGAGATTTGCTTGATTTAATCAAATTTTGTCCGATCACAAATATCTTAAAATACTAAAATAATGAGATGCTCTATCTCCTAAACTACTTGATCGATTTTGATAACATTTGGCACAAATACTTGCCATCAAAGCCTAAACAAATGGATTAAATCTAAACTCAGGAAACGTTTCCACTTTTTAATAACAAACGGTCATACAGGGCCCATTTTTAACGATCCTACATAGCCCATTAGGCAAGGGAACCATTGGCTTAGATATTACAATGATATCTTTTGTTATTTTTCTAGGCATACCGACCTGATGTTTTTCTTTTGGACGCAGTGTATGCTGATCGTTCAGCTTTGCAAAATACGGGTAAATGTGACATTTTGTTTGTTTTTGTTTTGTAATAGGTACTCTTTCTTCTTCTTCCATCCATTGAATGTGAGGCCTATTAGCCAAAACGGTCTATATAGAACACAATTCCACCAAGATCATAAGACTGGCTAGGGTGATGATCTGTGAAATAATTTGATAATAAAAGGAGGAGCATTTAAAGAGGTGGGTAATATCGCATTTATCTACTTGACATACAGGACAGACAGGAGAACTCATTTTGCCGATTCGGTGGAGGCAAGCTGGAATAAGTGGCAGTGTCCAATTCTGAGTTAACTGATGATGACTTGCGTTTCTTTATCAACGATGTTGGGGTTGGCAGGACATTTTCTTTGGTGATGTTGTAATGCCATTGAATGGAGCTATTGGGATTTTTTAAAACCACTTCCTTATAGTTGGAGGTCCATAGATATTTTGTATAACGGTGTGTGGCTGCTTTAGCTATAGACAAATCACATGAACTGTATATTTGGTCTTGACTAGAGCCTGTTTTCGCTAAAATGTCAGCTTTTTCATTTCCTTCGATGCCGGTGTGGGCTGGGAATGGGATCCATTTGGTATAATGTTTTCGAAGCCTTTTGAACTTAGTTGTGTATAGAAGATTGTGGATGTTTTTACATACTGGGCTATTCTGATTTTTAGATTTAAGGCGAGTGATAGCAGATTGGGAGATAGTACAAATAAGGATACGTTTATTCTTGGAGGCAGCTGGAGGGTGGTGGTGGTGTTAATGATGTCAAAAGCACTTTCTAGTGCAGTTATTTCAGCTCTGTAGCTACTACAGTACTTGTCAGCCGGTCTGTTCCGTCCTCATTGACAATGAATAGTGACTTGGATAGCTGAACCATCAGTGTATGTAAATGACGCATGCTGCTGGGAGGTGGTTGTTGATAATTTTTCCCTTATTTTCTCTTCATTTTCTAAATTCTTTTCCCTTTATGAATTTGGTCTATTAGTTTGGCTTGGTTGTTTAAGATTGGTATTGATTAGATCTCAATATAGTTGGTCAAGTTCAGTTTCCTTGCTAATTCTAGCAGCAATCATTCTCCAGTTCCGGTCTCTTAAGGTGAGTTTTGGTATGCATTTTTTTAAACTATAGATGATGTTGGGAATCGATCCTAGGGTAGAGCATGTGATTCTGATAAGCCGTGCATGCCTTATGTCAGCCACTCTTTTAATAGGCAGGAGATTTGCTTCTTTTTTGAGACTGTGTGTTGGGATGGAAGAGGTACAACCCGTGATGATTCTCGCTGCTTGATTTTGTTTTCTATTAATGATGCTTTGGTTTGATTGGGATGTGGAATGAAGATGAATGGCTGAAAAGTAGTCTGCTTTTGGCACGAATATATCCAAAGTATACAATTCTGAGATGTTTTTGATTCATGGCCCATGATCTTCCATTGATGAGGTACTTGTTTGTGATAGTATAAATGTATTTGCTATTTTCAGGCAGTCAACCAGACATAGAAATTATTATCGATGACTATAATTCGTAAGTAAAATATTTCTACTCATAGAGTACGTATACTCTATGTTTCTACTCTATTAGTGTAGAAACCAGGCCTGTTCCCTAACTTACTACTTCTACTGCCTTCTCCATCAATAGGAAGTCTACGCTTACAAAGATATATTACACCTTTCTAATCTCGAATAAGTTCATTAAATTTTTAAAAAAGGCCGTTAAATTGTCTGGGTAAGGACTCCCAGGCTATGTCATAGTTCCTAGACATTTGTTCCGCTGAGTTGGTGTTTGTGACCATAGAGCTTTTTTATCCCCCCTCAGAAAACTTTTTTTTAAATTTTTTTAGTGACTATGAAAATGATCTAGAGCAAGGTGAGTACCTAAAAATTACCAACAAAGTCAAATGTTCAAGAACTTATTTATTTAGATTAATTCTTGTGTACTTAACCTCTATATAGATAATCGTTCATTGGATGAATTAATTGCTGATAGAAAGGCGAAGGAATTACTTCGACAGAAACTGATGAGGAGAATGCTTCAGTTGCTTGCCAAAGCCAAAGGGTTCCGCAGTAAAAGTAAGGGCTAAAATTTGACTAACTGTTATGGGTTTTGTGTTTCAAGATTTACGCTAGAAGCAAATGAACCTACATTGGTAACTTAAAATAAACTTTAAAAAACTTAGTTTTTTAAATGTTGTTAAATACTTTCACTTTTTAGCAGTTTTCTAGCTATACAATTTTTCTACAGATGGAGATAAATGGAAGAAACTTTATTACGCTCAGAAGCGACAAACTCCCTATCTAGAAAACCAATGCCAGGAACTTCGTCAGGAGATGTACAATCAGCATAAATTGGCTGTGGGTCACATGAGGATACGATTAAAAGACGCTAAATGGGTCCAGAATAATATGGGACTACCTGACTTAGATCCTGTAAGCCTCTTGATCCGTTCAGGATATCTATCTTACTATGTACTATTGCTATAGCAAAATCTACACAAAAAGTCATGTTTCCTGGTAGAAATTAGATGAAATAGCAATTACAGGGCTGTCAACTGTCCCGCTTTCCGTGGGACAATCCCGCTTTTTGAGAATGGTCCCGTACGTTCCGTGAATGTAGTCAAATGTTCCGCATATTGAATATGTTTCAAAAGCATTTTTTGTATTTTTTAATCAGTACATAGGAATTCGACTTTTTGATAGCATAAATCCTCAAAATTTCTGCTTTATTTATATTACATATAATTTCAGTCACGGTTGCAAAAGCTCTTGATTTCTTGATGAAATTTTAGTTAATATTGTGCTTCATTTAAAAACAATACTACATAGTATGTATAATAAATGAGGTAGAGACTAGAGAATCTAACATGCCAACCAATTTTTCTATTGGTGCTTACCTCAGAATGTATCAGTATATTTTGTAGAAGATATGGAGTTACTAATACCAAATCATTAATTTTGTTTTTAAATTTAACATGCATTGTACAATTGTTGCCTACCTATGTACTTTGTCATGTGCACAATTTAAATTCACCTCCCATAAAAGGGTAAAAATTCACAAAAATTAAATTTCAATTTGGGAAAAATATGTTTTCAAAGGGCCTTATTTGACACTCAGATCTTTCACCAAAGGTCCAGTACGACACCCCGATTCCTTTCGGTAAATTGACCCGCGGTTAGCAGGTCTGCAATTATAAACAAGGCATATCACTGTCAATAATTCACACACGCTAAAAGAAGTACCAGAAATTAGGTTTATGATTACTTATAATAAAATGGCTACTTTCTATATAAAAATTTAATCAGTTGCAGAGTAATTATGGAGGCAGCCATCTTTATATGAGTTATCAAGCATAGAAATCGTTATTGTTTTCAATTCAGTATAATAATGTTTTTAAATTCAAATTTCCTGTTCTAATCTGGCTTCAAATACAATCATAAATCTATGATTCATATTATAAGTGGTATATTTCTAGACAGATAATGCAAGAATCTCAGTTTTATCGGATTTTTGTTGTTGCTAAGAAAATCTTAATTTATAAATAGATTTCAATTTTTTTAAATTTTAGGAAGCTTTTGAAAAGGTGAGCGTTTCTATAATAGTATAGATAGGTATGATCATAAATATTTAAAATTTTTGAAAGACAAGAAGTATAAAATTGGTTTACATAATATATTAACAAATTGATGACTCTAATTGTAGTTACTACAACACATATTTTATTTAAAAGACAAACAGCATAATCAACTGCACTTTTCAATGCAGATCCGCATCAAAAGATGATTTAATAATAACCTGAACACTCCAATTATGTTGTCTTATCTTTCACAGTTTCTAACTAAACTGTTTTCCTGTATTCTTTAGCTTCATAGAAGTACTTATGCGGCCAAACTGAGGTACGATATTGAAGAATTGCAACGACTGGTGGATGAGGCAAAAGAAAAACTAACTGCAGAAACAAAAGTAAAGAATAATAATAAAAATTACTGGTGGGTAAATCTTCAACAGCAGTATAACCCTGCTGAAAGAGGCTCCATCTCTTGTTGATTTACCTCCTGTCAGAGAATTGAATATCGAACGTCACAAAAGATGTCATACAGAAAATTAATGTTATGATCTCTTTGGTTTTTCTTTTTGGAATTTTAGTAGTTGTAATGTATAAAACATTTAATAAAAACTTTAAATTAGACCAACTAGTTCAAAAAGTTACTAGATGACTGTTCTTTTCTGCGGTTGTTTTAGTTGCGTGTCTATTATGATCAGGAGACCCGCTTTCTCCGAGCTGGAATGGCCAATCGTGATATTCAGCTGACCAGCTTGCGTGGCGATAGACTGGACCGTTTTGGTGGCAATAAGATGCTCTTATCTGGTGCAAGACGGCCATTAGTTGAAAGAAATGAACAATAGAATTCTACTATATTTTTTTCATACACCCTTACTTTATAACTAAAACTGAATATCTATCCAGAC
>JAUYWI010127960.1:0-10002 GCA_034780595.1 Parotoplana pacifica | reverse complement strand
CCAGTTTTATGTGTACACAACCGTCACTCTTCCCATAATCTAGTTATTATTCAAAATGTAAAAGGCTAAATAAGCACACATTTTCAGATAATCCTCTTCTTCTTCAAACCCAAAACCATGGTGGTCAAATTACAGGCCTGATTACTATTAGATACACATTAGTTTGTTTGACCATACGTTTAGATGTGCCTTTGATCATTTAAACCAATAATGACCTATGCATACATATGTATATTGATTTTATTAATTTTTTATAACTTTAGACTAGTTTTTAAGGGCAATTTTTCACATCTCTGAAACAATTGAACCAAATACTTTGAAAATTGGAACATTGATTTGAACTTATAGCAGAACACATTTTTTAAAATTTCAATGTCACAGGTCAAGCGATTTTTGGTTTGGACCGGCTCAAAGGTTAGAACACATCAATTTTAAATAGACTATAAAAGTATTACCAATGAATATAAACATCCCCTTTATCTATCGAAAGAGACTATTTCCAAAGTCATATTATGATATTGTGACGTCATAATTGAATATCTCAACAATTATTTAAAAAAAATTGGAAACGATTAAAATTCTATGGCACTCGCCCGACAGGTTCGTGCATAGACATTTAATCTCGAGGAATGCAATAAAGAGATATTTATTGCACTCGTTGTGTAAATAACTATTAGGTACATATTTTAGTAGCATTCAGTACTTAGTAGTTTGTTTATTAGTCAGCCTGAAAATTCAAGATTGAAATATGTATATAATTCAAAATATCATTATAGCTAGGAAAAGCTATTAATGACAAAACTGAATGTTTTAAAGATATTGCTCCTATGTTATAAAGTAATTCAGAAATTATAAAATTCCTAATATAAAACAATTTATTTTAAAAAAATGGCGTAAACAAGAAAATTGGGGAATTTTTTAAAGGAAATGTATGAATTGTTGGTTACTGAATGTTCAAAACGCGAAAAAGTACGGAAACAAAGTTTTGTATGAATCAAATTATTTTTTTGAAATATACACAACTATATTAGAAACAGGTGGATATAGCTACTTTATTACCTTCACTTTCTGTGGCGTTGGTTTATCTGTTTAATAGTTTACTTTTACCTTAAAAAAACTATTTTCGTTGAAAACCTTGTTTCCCTAGTTTTTCGAGCTTTGATCATTCATTATCCAACAATTCATACATTCCTTTAACACCTTTGTTTCTATTTTCTTGTAAAAAATATAGTTTAGTAGCGCGCAAGGATTACATCAGACAATAGAATTTCGAATACAGAAATTTATCTAAAACTAAATGATAATAACTTCTTACTGGAATAAAATCAGGAAGGGCATCAATTAAATGGAGTCTAGACATTTCGGTTTTCAGTCGTTTTCTATGTTTAGGATTGGTAACTCCAACGGCATTAAGGTCCTCAGGTGTCATGCGAGACATGGTAAAGAGGTCATATCCGGCGTTGACCAAGCGATCCAGGTAACATCCCATCTGCAGCTGATTCAACCACAACTACAAAGAGCAATGGGTATTCTTTGATAAACAAATAGCGTTAATTTAACAATATATCAATGGTTGATGTCAAAATAATATCCAAACTAAAAATAGGTACAAGAAAATCAACAAAATACAGTTCGATGACTTATAATACTTTATTTACTAACTCCGGGGTCTGTTGTAGAGCTGATTTTCGTATTAAACCAATTTAATCGTCAGAGAGATCCTTCTCACTTCTTGTCTAATAAGATTGATTTCGTAACATTCCAAGTGTGTGTTTAAAGCCCAGTAATACCTTGATAATGTCCACGTCAGACATGCCTTTCGCTCTCAGATCAGCGAGGCCCACCATCTGCGACTCGCCACCCTCGGTTCCGGACAAATTGAAGAAAAGGCCTGCTTCCAGATGCTCAACGGAACTCCCCAGAGAAGAGGATCTGGACGAACTGACACAACTCTGACGACATCCGCCCACCCCAGACTCCATTGACTGGATGGATGACCGGTGGGTGGTCACAGTTGATGCTGTGGGTGTGGGCATTGGAGTGAGGCCGTTGGACATCAGGACCATAGGGAGCTGCATTGAATGAAATAAAATAGATTGCAATTCTGATCGCCAAATATTCACTTTTAGAAAATAGAGAAAGTGTCCAACGAAAAACAGATATTAAAAATGTTGCCGAAATAATCAAAAGTATTCAGATAAAAATCACAACTTGCTAATATCCACAGAAGCTAAAATTCTATAACAGACAGAGGTTTAGTTCAACTTACACGTACTACATAATAAGAAATCATTTTGTTTGAATATTTTTTCATTTGACATTAGTCAAAGAAATTCATTGAGTATAAAAACGGTTTGACCTCACTACCTCAAAGGTCACATCCTTGCTAATAGCTTGGAAAACAAAAACATGCCTACTAAGATTCTTTATAGGTATCCCACTGAACCTATAAGACAGAGTCATACACGAGTAATTTGGATACAAAAAAATACATCTAATCTATTTCCTACAGTCAGTCATCGATAATTACAAAGCTAATAGCTAAAAGGAGTGTAATCGTATGTAAAGTAAAGGAGCAGAAATGTTGTAGATCATTTTGTAATGAGATTCTTTAGAATTTGTTATCATATAATCATTCCTCATTGGCGTCTATTTAAAGTGAAACTAAACAGAATACTTGAACACACTCCCTAACCTAACAATTGTGAATAGAGGAGTTGTTTATGTACTATTGACATTTCGATTCACAATACTTTTTCATATTCAAAATGAAGGATAAACTGTGTAAATGCAATAAAAATTATCAAAAGAGAAATCGTTTTCATGCAATGGAATTATAAAATCTCCGTTTCAAAATCAATTTTTTAAATTTATCATGTTTGTTATACACCCAATACTAAAATTAAATATCTTTATATTAGCTAACTTCATGTTAACTGAACTCCAATTGATCAAATAAAAATTGAACTAAAATTAAAGTAAAACGTATGATGATATAGATGGAATCAAAAAATAAGTTGGGCTTAATCAATTCAGAAATGAATTCAGGGTCGATTAACCTTTGGCGGATAAACCTCTAAGCCATACGCATCTGATAAAGGGTAGTGAACACCCCCATCCCTAGATTATCATACTTCCCGTGGATGGATCGGGCTGAAATTTGGAAGGTTTAAGGGTAAATGAGTTTTTAGGAAAAATATCAATAATGGGTCAGCGCGAAGGCCGATGACGTCATGGAGGGCCAAAAATTAACGTTTGTACGATTGACTTTAAATTTGCTGTGGATCCATTAGACATTCAGTAAAGCAAATCCATAAATTGTTTTGAAAAAAAATCGATATTTTTTGACAAAATCACTAAGAAAATAGGTCAACGACGAAAAATAAACAAGTCACCCCGGAGTAAAACCAAGGGGTCGCAGTGATCACAACACAGTAAACAACAAACCTCTTGTAAAAAGTAGTCCAAGAATAAGCGTAAAATTGACCACAAATATGGAAATTAGTACTATGTATTCATCACACAGTACTGGATTCCACTCTATTCTAAAATGCTTTGTTGTGTTGTTGGCAGTAAAAGTTTTACCCTCTGTTTTGGGAGAGGTGGCAAACGTTTATAAGTAGTGATAGTACAGCTATGGATGTCTTCAAATGGTGTTGAGCGGAAGCTCTAGAAACGGTTGTCACATTTGTTGATAGGTTGAGCAACACCTCACGTCAAAAAAAGTATAAAAGGAAGCCCGCAACTGCACCCAATACCAAACAGAAACCAAAGCAGAAGTAAAAGGTTGTCTATCGGCACTGAAAACAATGAGTCTTGAACCTACACTCGCAACCGAAGTGGCCTGTGGTACAAATGAACTTAATGTGTTTGACCACATTAATGTACAAGTGACACTCATTGAAGGACGTTGGCACATCTACCAAAGCTCTAATCTAATGCTGGATTTGGTTACTCAGTGCAAGTTGAAAACTTATCCAGAGGTGGTACGTATTGCCTACAATGAGTTGGTCACAATGCCGGACGTACTCAATCATCGTTTGACAGCCCCGTCAAAGCAGAAAACCCACAAAGAAACAAAAACGAAAAGACGAGGCCTTTGTGAGAAAAGTTAACAACTACGCGAAACAACGATGTGGCTGGCTCTAAAACCCCGACAATTATGAATGCGTGGTTATTAACGATTATGACAATGGCGACGCAAAGAACCCGTCATGGCATTTCGAGTCTAAACTGTGACTTCCTGTGCTTTGACTATACCCAACTATTACCTGACTATGTGCAACATTTGGATTTGAGGAGCAATCCTCTGCTATTACTTGGCTATGCCCGCCACTATATACTGGGACAACATTGTGTTTCATGCTACTTTGAGGAGTTACTATCAGTCATTAACTGACTATATCCGCCCCCATCACGTATTTATTTAAAGGAGCAATTCACAATATATTATATCATTTTATTTATGTTAGAATTTCACAAATAAATGTTTCATTCATCTGTTTTTATCTTTTTACTTTGAAGAGTTAACACCAAATCTATGAAGGTTTGGATTTGGCCTTTATTGGAAATGCACAAAAGTCACCACCAAAACTACAACATAAACCATAGTTTTGGTGTTGGTTTTTATTGGGAATGTGTGGCGTAAACGAATGTCGTCTGGATTATGTAAAATTGATTAATTTAAACAAATTACGTACTGTAAAATAGTAAAGGGATTTTAATGTTAAACCTGTTTTAAACTCGGCGTGATTTGTTAGTAGATTAGACGGTATACATACATATATGGTGAGTTTGAAATATAAACATTAAATTGACGTTTGCGGCGGCAGTGGTGATTATTGCTGTAATTGCTATGGGACATTTAAATGTCGCTTGCGTTATATTAAATTGATTCATATAAACAAACTATTATTTAAAAGTATACTATGGTATCAAAATTAAGTTTTAAGTGATACAACAATTAATCATATCCTAAACATATACACCACTTTGTGAAGTCGAATGAAACCAAGTTCAAATCTGTCGTTTCGATTCTAGAGACATTTTCGCTCATAATAGTATGCCCTTTAAATAGCGAGGGAGGGGATAATAAGTTGGGCTTAATCAACTCAGAATTCAATTGAGTCGATTAAGCCCAACTGTTCTTTTACCTCCCACCGTTTGGCTATTTAAAGGACAATCTATATCATCAAATGTAATCAACATTATTAGATGCCCATTCTTTTGATAAAATCTGTTTAAATTGGCAAACTATGATCAGGACCACATTCACTGTTGCAGGTAGATTGACCCCAAGAAATTTGCCAACATTTCTTTTATCTCAGTTCTTGAAAAACATTTTTTTGTATTAGAGACTCACTCGTCCACATTCACTTCCAGCGGTGTGTGCCGAGCTTCTCCCACTGTCCACGCTAGCAGCACTATTCCGATTGCTGCATCTTCCATCTGGACCAGTGGCTGAACTGCCTCCAATATTCGAACCATTACTCATTGATTCTTCGGAATAGCATGCTCCACCTTAAATTTAGAGGCGATTTTTCTTTATTACTTTTAGTTAAAAAGTATAATACACAGAGGAAGTAAAAGTACCAGTCACAATTTTTTAAATGAAGTAGTTGCAAAAAGTATCAAATTGGGTAGGTATAATTGTAAAATGTCTTGTAAAAAATATTCAGATATAAAAAACTGTATTTTCGGCTATCTCCTAATAGAGGATATCGTACTTTGCATCTTCTGAATGCAAACAGTAGAAAATTCTATTATATTTATCATGAGTAGAACTATAATCTCTGTATTTACTTCCTCTATGGGATAATGGTATAATATTCGAACAAACAAACAACCTTTCTCGATTAGTAGTTTGGGTCGTCTCCGAGGAATGAATATTCGTTTTCTGTGACAACTTGTCTGAGTAGCTCGTATGCTGGTCATTATTGATTATTATTTTCAAAACGTGTAGATTAAATAATTTTGAAACGTAAAATATGTTAAGAGTCTAAAGTTAGAATTAGAACTACATTAATAATTTTACTTAATTACAATAATTTGAAGACTTACGATCTAGCAAGCTAGGTAGACACTAAACTATTAGAAGGTAATTTTTAGCAAAATCTCTAAAGATAATTTTGCATTTAACACGTCTTAGATATCTCGTTTTGATTAACTATAAGCTAAGAATAAGTAATAGAATATGCAATATAATTAAAAATAACTACTTCTGAACAATTTTTAGAAAACAATCCTACTAGTTCTGCTTAACATCACAATAAGAAAACTCAAAAAGGAAAAGTTTTAACTTTGGAATAACCGCATTAAGATGTATGAAAAGTACATTTCCTAGAGCGTACCACTGAACCCTAATTTATCATCTAACTTATAAAAATAGCATCCGATTTAATAATTCAATTTGTTAGAGTTGAATTTATAATATTATAAATTGTTTACATTATTATACCATGATTGGTAGCATTTCATATAGCCTATATCATAAACTACTCGTATAGTTCACATAAATGACAAAAATGGAATCAGTTTTCTGTGAATGTAAATATAACAGCTAGATTCAACTACTATGCTTATATGTATCAAACAATTTCCATCGTTTCTCCAAGCATTCATAACTAGTAGTATCATCAACTAATTGTGATCATAAAAAATTCTTGTTAAAAAGAATCAATGCTACCGTACAATTGTTGGAACAATATCTTTCAATATTACAAATTTAAAATTCATTTAAAACCTAAATTTATCCAGGTATTAAGTGAATTTAACATAAGCATAAGAGTGAAGAAATTAATTCTAACACTTAAAATAAAAGACATTTGAGAAATTGTTTCTATCGCTCTTGTATTTTTAAATTCTATTACATACGGGGGTGCAAAAATAACCGTCGAATTCCTTTATATTTAGGAATTGGCTTTTCTGTGGATTAATATTGGATTAAAATTGTGTCTATAGACTTGTCTCTGGATTAATCGCCGGATACTATTGGTTCGATTTTGTATTAATGGAATAATGGAAAAGTGTATTTTTGATTTATTAAATTCGACGGTATATGAATGATAATTAAAAACCGTAAAACTAAATAATAGGAAAGATAAAATTTAGCAGAAAAAGTTAATATTTCCATTCCAGTACCTATATATCGGTTAGAAGTTTTTTTTAAATGCAATTAATATGAGTGGGTGGGTGTCTTACCCTGCAAGTTGGCCGATTTCTGTGGCGTATTAGAAACATTAATAGTAGTACCAGGACGTCCATTACCAGCACTTGCAAATCTGTATTCGACCCCCGTGGCAGCCCCTGGGTGGGAGTGCTGGTGTTGGGGAGTGCGCTCTGAGCCACGTCTTTCTACAAGTGTCACACAGGAGGCGGGGAAGTACCCAGCGTGCGAGATACCCTGATTAGTCACATAACCTTTCCACATCCCGTCACTACATTGATCCAAGACCTAGAATACAATGCAATAAAATTTATCTACATACGTACATATAACAGATTTCTATTTTAGATAATGAAATAATGAATATCTATCAATTCCTCTCCATTTTCTATCACATTTAGGTTTATGCTGGCGTCACCGTAACATTAAAATGCAAACAATGTAAAACTTCATGTAGATATTATATGTAAATTACATAACGGATAGTGATTTAGATTTTAATCAATAACTGCTACAAAATATCGACATGGGAGCTTTATTAATTCATCCCTTGTTACTATTAAGACAACCAATCGTTGTTGTAAGTTGTAAAGTAAAATTATCCGTTTCAACTTAATGGAAATCGTAAAACAATACATAGTCCGATAAACATTCGAGGTGTACTATTCAATTATTAAATTTAGTCTAGGATCAATAATTCTGTATAAATATGAAATAAAGAAATTTAGTTGAATTAAGTGATACATGAATAGCAGTGGTATGAAATTTCGCGGTTTACCTATTTGATATTTTCTAAAAAGAACTTCCTATAGAGATAAAAACATCAGGAAATTAACTATGAAGGACACCTTTGCTCAAATAAAAAGTACATTAATGATAAAAATCAATAAGAGTTGTTCAATATTTTTAGTAGAATAATTTTCAATTGCGCATTACATAATAAATATGAAAATAAACAAATAGAATACTATGTATTGTTACTCAAATATAAACAATTGATTGCATTTAGATTTAAAAATCTCAACTACAAAAAGACACTTAAAATAAGCCTTCTATTTGGGGCTAGACGTCGATTTCCCATCAAAGTGCATCAACTTTCAGAGAAAAGGGGTTAATTCATATAAAAGAAAGAAGTCACCATGAGTGTAAAAATAATTGTCCAAACACATCAAAACAGGAATAGACAGATCCAGGCACCATACAAACGGCAGTTCAGGTAGATGAAGTGACACACCAACAGTGCCGGTCCCAAATGATTGAATTAACAAAGCTCAGCATTTCCAATCTCCCCAACCACTGCTGACCTAGCTGCGGTCCATCGGTTGGTTTCGGGAAGCCGATGGTGATGTAAAGCAGATGGGTGAGTTCAACAAGAACGAGCTTAATCGAGTAAGTTGCCTCTCATAAATCAACATGGTACAATTAAACTAAGAAAAAAACTAAATTCATTATTTTCATTAGACTAGGTTTTATGTGTATTAGGAAAAAATATATTCTCAAAAAATCAATGTTAAAAGGACTAATACAATGTAGTTGATAACATAGAATGCAACTATTGATGGATGGTGCCCAAAGTGTAAATGGAATGATAGTAAATTAAGTAGTCGCAATTTCATTGATTGCTTACTGTGATAGAATCGCCTTCTCCGAAAGTAACGCTGCTTGGATTGCGAGCATCACAATAGTCTTTGGTAGCTCGTGCAAGCACGGCAGCTCCAGTCTCTGAAATAAAATAAAATCATTAAAATTTTTTCATTTGCGTAGAAATTGTTGAAACTTTCAAATTATTGCTGTAAACTTTCTGAAACAAATATTCATATTATAAAATGAAAGTTAAAATAACTACAGTTACAAATAAAATACATTCCTTTTTTAAATATGACATACGTAACTTGTTTAAAATTAAGTTATTCTCAACTAAAAACCAACATTTATAAATAATTGAATATATCAACTATGCATAGCCATGTGAATGTGTGTAAGATGCATTCATTGCTGAGTAAGAATCCTAATTTCCCAAATGGCCACCATTTGTAAAAAAACGTTACATCATCAATGTCAATAACTGAATCAAGTTATGTAGTCAGCGATTAATATTGCGTTAGATGTACATGATTGATAAATAACAAGGGAACAAAGTTTATGCATCACGAATATCGACTAAAGAATATAGAAAAAACGTCATCTCCATAGACAGTCGCCTTTTTATTGATAAATTTTGTAATGGAAATTAGCTTCCCAAAAAAACTTCAACAATAGTTTCGCAGACTGGATTCTGTTCGATAGCTGTGTAAGTAATAGCTATAGGTGACGATGACTCAATAATGAAATCAACAAAATTGTAGGAAATAAAAAGAAACAGAATGTAAGCGACGTGGCTTAATGCAGTAGACCTAATCCAGAATGCAATATGTTATCATTCCGAAAGGTAGAAGCTTGGACAATAATTAACAAAAATCGTTTGTTTTGATACAAGTAAAGATATTTTTCAAAAGAAAACTCAATGTTAAGTAAACCTATGAGGAAAAGATAGATTATATAAGACGTATTACAACTGGATATTTTTCAAGTAATTATAACATGTCTGTGTATCTATAAGGTAATTTATCTTACAGCAAATCTTCTGCATAATACTCGTATGTGGTTGAATTCTTAGAAACATAAAATTACAACCAATTATTTAAAACACTAAATAAATAAAAATAAAAATTTTAAAATTCTCTTTTAACAATCAATACATACACTAGTGAGCAAAATGACTTAGAATTTTTTAATTTAAAAACAATTATTTTATATTAATCAATCAATAAGTGGTAGCCCTGAAAAGGGCTGTGATA
>JAUYWI010127949.1:0-10002 GCA_034780595.1 Parotoplana pacifica | reverse complement strand
TAGGTTAGTTAGTTCTATACGATAGAGAAGAATACAGCAGCTTGTGCTCTCTGGTGAATTTTTTTTATTATTTAAATGCTGCTAAGGGAAAACCATATTACAGTATACAGATACCAAATTTTGTACAAATTAGCTGGGCCAGGGGTTGGTAGTATCCCACCCAAGTTTACGTAGGGGTTAAAGATAACATAATGTATAGTGTGCTTAATGTTTTAAAGAACATTTGAATGCGTCTATATTTGGTTGAATAAAATTATGTGTATGGTTTAGATTCACATATTTTACTAAACAGGAAAGTCTTTTTGCAATATCAGATCTTAGATATTTCATTTATTTCAAATGGAAACATTATAATGTGTTTATTACGTTTCGTTTAGTAAGAGAAATGACAAAGTTCTATAATATATATGACGTTGAAAGATGAAGTAATAGCTACCAAATATATTTTCAAAATAAAATTTGTTTTTGTATTAAAGAAACATTTTCGTACAGTTGATGGCATGCACATCATATTATTTTGTAATATTTTAGACTGGAGATTTCAGCAATCCTTTTTGTAAAGGTGTTGACGGAGTTATGCTCGCTTATCAAAAGACTCTCCAAGAAATTAAACTGTCGGGACCAACGTATTTCGCGCCTGTTATTAAAAATGTATCTAAGTAAGCCAAATACTATTTTATTGATTTTAAACATCGACTATAGTAGTAGATTAGTAAATTTTAGTAGAGCGAATGTTTTGTTGTAAATACATTACATGTATTTTCTAGTTATTTACACATATAGATTTCTTTATGTTAATATATCTACGAGCAAGTTAATTATTGGTATTACTTTGATAATGTTTTCAATGAAAATAGCGAAACATTTACATTAGGAGCGAGGTTATTTTTCAATTTACTGTATCCAAAAATTTCTGTGTATTCGTCTGTGAAGGCATTATGCCGAAAGATCTGTAATTTTTATATCCATTTATTAAATTAGCTTGGTTTACATTTTGTTTAAAGGATTCGTAGTGGTTTTATTGTGTTTTCTTTCTGTATTGTTATTTTAGCAGAAGGCTATACTGTTTGCGTTGTCTTTTGTTAGCAAAGTAGACTAAAATTTAAAAAAGATCACATTTCTATCATTTAAAACAAAAAAGGCTAACTGTTACAGACCTAAATGTTCAAAAATTTACATTTTGTTTTTAAGTATTTGATTTCAAACAGTGTCAGTTGATAAGTTATAGATTTAGATCAAAGGGGATGTGTTTCTTATGACAGTGTCATTCTATTTCAAGCAATAGAAAATTATCCTATTTATCAAACGAGAAACTAAGGATGAAGATGGCATAGTATAGAGGTAGCTAAACAGCTTATTACGATTTTTGTTTTGCATTCTATATTTTTTATGTGAGAAATATTTTTTTATATAAAAAAAGAACTAAATCTCCTTCTTGTAAGTTAAAAGCCATGTTTGATTTTTAAAACATTGATTTATCTAGCTATTTCATGTAATTAATTAGATGACTAATATATTCTAACAGAGTTATTATATTAACTTTTGGCTTATTTTTTAAAAAAATTCGATTTATAAATTTCAGTTACCTATCTAGATTTTTTTATTAGGTATTCTGATAAATTAAACTTTCTTGGGAAGTTGTTTTATTTTTTTAATTAACATTTGATATCATATCGAGATGGCTATTTTCTTTATGGATCATTTCAATAATAAAAAAAAACTATTAACATTTAATTTTTTGGTTACTCATGCTCTTTCAACTTGGAAACTTGTTGAAAAGTTTAGTCTGAAAGAAATAATATTTTGTCTAGGTATCATAGAGTACAAATTACTACTCTGTGATTTAAATTTATTCTATTAAATTTCTATATTAAAATAGCTAACAGTTAATTCGATTTTAAAGAATCTGTGCCTTTATTTGTTGATAGTTTGATCTACTTAAATTAAGCTCATAGGAATACCCACTTTGTACCCATTGCCTTTTTTTGCAATATTTAATTAATCTAAGCCAACTCTCTCAATAATTTCTATGTAAGCAGACATAATGGGTCTGTATATGCCCCCTTATTGATTAGTAGTCCCCATCCAATTTAGTACTATACTTTTAAATATGATGGGTTTTCAATTGGATTAAAAAGCGAAGTATTAGTATTTCTACTTTATGTTTTTAAATAATTATCTAAAAATTTATATATTTATTATTTTTAGTAGCTTATTGTCTGGAAGTTTTAAATTGTTGGTTTACTTTTTATTTTAAGTTTCATGCACAAAATGACGTGATGAGGCCTTTGGGCGACCCACTTATTGATTTTTAAAATTCTAAAGGCCGATAGTTATTGATTCTGTAAAATTGGACAAAAGTATCAGGTCTTTTATTGGCCGAGAGTGTAGTCTGTTCGCTATATACATATATGTGTCTACTCAAATTATAGTTTGGCCCGAGATTATCAAGATGGCTCCCATTATTTTGTCTTGCTCATCTTGACTGATGGAACAATTGATGATTGGGTAGATACGAAAAAGACGGTCATCGAAGTAAGCTGGCTTTTTAACATTTTTTATATACATAGGTCTAGTAGATTGAGTTAACCACAAAAATTAAATCTGTCCCGTATATATAAAAAATTAGTATATTTGGATGCCATTCAAAAAAAATTCCGGATTACATAACATTATTTACCTATATAATTATGGTCATATTATGTTTCCTTTAAATTTACGTTATTTTTCAATCTAGTAAATATTTTGTAGACATTTGCTATTTTAAGTGGAAGGATTTCAATATGTAGAATAAAATATTTATGGCAGCAAACATTCAAACTAAGAAATAAAAAATAATATCTGTAAAGCCTTCGACAGCACTAACATCATAGTAATGAATGTAATCCAACTAAAAGATGTGTAAAAATATAAATATGGTTTTAACATAATAACAACATCCCTTCAAGATCAAATCAAAACTATGTAATCATGTGCATGATAAGATGACCAGTCAAGTTCGGTGATTGAAAGAACCATATAGTATATCCAAACTGTTAAACCAATTTTAATAATCTTGCAACAATAATAATATAATCAAATGCTGGTGCATGATCAGTATTCCTTATATATTATGTGACGGTTCGCACTAAAAAGTCGTACATAATATTGTCGTAATAAAAAAGTCGTAAATAATTAGTTGTATATAAAAATCTTATGTATAAATTAAAATTGTACACAAATTAGTTGTAAAATATAATATGTCGTACATAATTTTCTATAACAAATAGTCGTATATAAATAGTCGGTAACCATCAGTACACAAATTAGTCGTATAAATTTATGATATATTTTTATAGTATGCTGTATGGACCACGATTATTTCTCTTTTTCATAAGTTTAACAATTGCAACGGAATGTGAAAACTGTTCATTGTACAAATAGCAAATGCTAATGAACAGTAACGAAATTACGTCATGACGGTCCAAAAATATCTTAATTAGGTAGGTATTAATAGTACATTATGCCACACGTTGATTTACTTCTCGCGGGGCCGAAGGAGTAGTGAAAGATAAATCAGGAGTGGTGAAAAGCTTTCAGTAGGTCACGAGTGTGCATAATGTGCCTTTTGCAAATTTGTACCGGTTTTGAATGCTCTCCAGAAAAGGAATATAATTTTATCTAACTTATTGTGAAATGAATAATCCGATATTGGACCACCACAATTAATTAACATTTCTCAAGAGATTTGTGTGAATGTTCCTTTTCTTGTCTCTAATTTTATGACCAAACCTAGTGAGGGAAATTATTTCGTTACTCATTTCAGTGACCAAAATGAAACAAAAAGTATTGCACTATCGAAAAATCAGTAAAATTGGAAAACAATCTTTTTCAATGTAAAATATTATACATTCAGCATAGAATAAGCAATAAAAATCATAAATTCTAAAAGTTGTATTGCGTGTATTTTGCTATATATGTACTATGCTAATTAAAGTCCAACATTTTACATTGAAATTCCTAATTGGATTGTTTTTTTATGTCATCTACATATGCACATGTATACATGTGTATTACGACAATTATAGTACTAATATGAATATTATTATACGATTTTTTCTATTAGACTTTTTTATACACGATTATTATGTAACGGAACAAATACAACTGTTTATATAATACGACTTTTTCTATACGACAAAATACAACAAAATTATATGACTTTTTGACTATTTATATACGACTTTTCTATATAAATACATTCTGTACGACTTTTACCGTGAATCCGTTTTGTGATTCAAGAAAATAGTTCTTATACATTTAAAAAAAACTATACGACTCAAATGCATAGATTGGTTTAAAAACACCGATTCCTTTCTATTATACTTAGCTATACTTGCACAAATATGCATCACACTTACATATGGTCTCTGCAGGTATTATACTGAATTTCAATAGATATTGAATTCTAAAAGTCGTTTTTAGCTTAAAAAAATTGAGAATCTATTAAATAGTTTGAGAGCTGTAAGCACTCTGTGGCTAAAAATGAACCCAAAACTGACTACCATTGATTTTCAGTTTGACGGTTGCTTTCGTATTTTAATTATACTGGTAGTAGTTGATCATTTATTTGGGCTTATTTTTATAGAGAATATATTTTGGCAAGCATTACAATTTATTTCATGAATTCATATTTTTGTTTTACGTGCTTTTGACTAAATAATACTATATTAAATTTTCATAATCGCATTATTTTCCTTACTATGTTTTGAAGTACTTAATTTTGATCTTTACTTAACAGATATTCTGTCGAAACACAGTAGGTATTATATAGGCAGAATATGAGCTTGCAGTTTTTATATAAATTTATACATAATTAATAGAAGTAGAGCCATATCTGGGGAAAATAAAGCCTGATTTATTTTAAATGAATAGATTTATTTTCTCAACAATGAAGTCAACACACAACAATCGGACAGAGATTAAATATTAAGCAGCGAATTGAGTGGATCTGGCTTGTTTTTGCCACATTCTCCATACCATCGAGAATTCATGAACTATTATGTATGAATTTTAAAATTGAACAAAACACCTGGGTTGGCCGGTAGGTACATAGCATAACTTGACAAGTTTCAAACTTACATACCTACATACCACCTATACATATCTCAATACATATTTTCTGGTAGAAATTGGACAAAGAGCATTCTCATGTCAAACATACCTAATATGTACTTCTCGGAAGTATCCAACTAATGCATAATAAGAAGAAACAGGGTTCGGAGTAGGTGAGAATGACTGGATGAATAAAATATGTTAACATAATTGAAAAGAGGAAAATGAATGTCAATGTTTAAGAAATATACAAAACTTTGTGGTTGTGTTGGGGCGGGGGGGGTAGAATCCTAATGGTGGGCAACCCCCTCTTTCTAAATTAGAGGATAAATGCTTTTAATTGCACAATCGTTTAGATATCAACAATCAATGATTTTTAAATAATACAGAAAGTTCTACTCGTGTGAGATTCTATGAATACTTTAAATTCAAATTATGGCTGACAGAGTAATTGCTTCTAAAAATCGTGAGGATGATCTTCATAAGTGGCGAACTGCTTGGATCATGGCTTATGGTTAGCTCTTTGAATTTGGCGATTCTGAGATTATGAATTCAAATCCGCTCTGTTACGAGTAATATGTTGAATTAGTTGGAAATTAGTATTTACCACTAGACCAGGCTGGAATCTGCATGTTAGAGGCTAAACTAAATTATGTTTCGCAAAATTTGACACAAGGACCCTTTGCTAGCCCTCCCCGGAGGAAGGCAAATTTCGATCATGGACTTCTAAATGCTTTTTATTTTGTTCATATTATAGATGTATATGATGTATATTTAATTCTCTAAAATTGGCAAAGATCGAAACACACATGAACTTGAAATTTTATTTTATAGGTATCTGAGATAATTTTTTGACCCAATTGATGTCAGTGAATGAATGAATTAGAGTAATAATATGTGTACATATTATTGAGAAGTAATTACATAGATATTAATCTTGCAATATTGGTTAAAGTACGAGTTATTATATTAGAATCTAAAAATTTAAATGGAATAAAATAATTTATAATTTTCATTTAGTTGGCTAATTTTAAAATTACAAATTGAATATGTTGAATAGTTAATTGTTAATGAAATCGATTTTGATATTGACATAGTATAATTGTCTTGACCATCAAGTTTGGTGTTTGTTTGGTTTTCAATCACTGATTTATTATTGATTCCATTGCTTAGTTGTTTAAAATGGTTAAGATATCTGTGTAGTCTTTCGACGAAGTTTCCCTATATCATGATCCAAAAATGGATGAATTAATTATCTATTATTATTTGAACTGGAAATTAATACCAACATTTCTTCCTGCTTTATATTAAGTATTTAGCTCTAAAGACATGACAGTGTCTTGATTTAGTGATACAGATATTGTGCTTAATTTTCTTTTCTTTAGTGCCTCATGGTCATAACATAAATAGGAGGAAATAGTACAAGAAAAAAAACATGCACTATTTTACCTCAAATTTGGCATCAATTTTGATGCGGATATTTTTAAATTAGGCATAGTAAATAAAATTGGAATTAAATTTTTGGGGATTCTTTTTCCCTTGGCAGTAGCATATTTTCTGTATCTATCGACAATAACCTTTTTAATATTAATGGTCTATGAATTTCATTATTTTTAGCTATTTTATCCTATTTTTAAAATTTTGTTTAACTATTATTAAAAATTATTTTTATACAAGCAAAGTAGGTTGTGAATTAAATATTGTTAGTTTTAAGTTTCTTGAATTAAAAATACCTAATACATATTTTAGACGGAATGAATTATGGATAGTCGTATTTTGTCTGTTTATAATTATCCAATAATATAATCAATTTTGAGTTATTGCCTGAAAATTGTGGTCTATTACGATTAACTAATGCTTGCATAAATATCTGAGTAGGTATCGATGTACAATTATCCAACGAAAGCGGTTAGCAAAATTAGATTTTTTGTAATGGAACCATTAATTACATAGACCAAAATTTTAGGCAATAATTCATCATACCATGATGTTAGAATTCCAAACTGATGGCTTAGATTTTATTTTCAAAAGATAGACTGAATTGAAAATATAATGTACAAGGATCTATGCCTAGTAAAAGGTTATATAGTCAAAATTTATAACTGACAAAAATTAATAACTTCCTTAAAGGTGATCAATTTATTTACATATTTCCCAGCATAGCTAGAGTGGTTCTAATTGTTTTTCCAAATATAGATATGTAGATAGAGTAGAGTACAAAAATTAACTAACCAAATATTTTTTAAAAAATGGATAGTTATGCTAATTAGCCAAGCTAGACCACAAGCAAATTCATAAGACGTACCATGGGAAAATCACTACCATTTGTAGAGCAATTCCTATGTGAATAAGTACCTACTACACATTATTTGAAATGTTAAAATTTAATTTAAAAAAGATATTTATATTTCTATAATGTTTTTTTTAAATATTTTACTATAAAAAGAAATATTTTAAGAGCAATAAGAAGAACTCGAAGCATTTAAAATGTAGATATGGAGAATCATCATCATCATCATCATCATTTAATTTTAAGAGGTCGGTGTATTTCCTTCTGAAAGGGAGTCACCCAACCCTCATTTTTTCCAACTGGCCACACCGATTTTCCAGCGCTTTCTATCTTCATGAACCCCACGCTTCAATCCAACACTATTGACATTCTTGCTCTCTCTGCCATACTTTCCTGGACAACTTTGGGCGCCCTCTTTCCCTAGTTCCTTCCACTTCGAGATTGCGTGCGTTTTTACACCACTATTAGCTTTCTTTCTCAGGACGTGACCACATTACTTTAGACAGCTGCGACTCACTACCTCTACAATGAACTCTCGCAGACCAATCTTTTCTGAATTCATCTTATCCTGCTGTTTAGCTCTACATATCTTTCTAACCATTGCCTTTTCTGTTCTTCTTAGGATATTTTCTTCTATAGATCTTACTACCCATATCTCTGCCGCATATACAATTACTGGTCTAACACATGTGCTATATATTTGCCTCTTCATTGCAGAATCTATAAACTTTTGCCAGTCACTCTCTTTGTAACTGCCAATTCGCTGCCTTCTTTTGCATCCTTTTGTATCTCCCAAGTAACAACATTCATTCACTCTATCAAGGTCTTTTAACACCATATTTTCTATCTTCCCATGCTCGGTAGCATTTTTCAGACTCATTTCCCTGCATACATTTATTGCACTTGAAATCAGTAGTCTTTGAAATAGTGACTCTCTTTTATCCAAAGCATCTACCATGGATCTACTTTTCATACTTTCTTATCGCCATGAGTTGCACATATTAAGAAGGGATAAACTACTGAAAACAATCACCGAGTTCTAAGAAAAAAGAAGCCAATGCATACCAAGGAAAAACATGTCAACGGATCTTGTAAAAGTGTCATATTCAGATCTTAAGGAATTGTCACGTAATAAGGAATAGTGGTGAAAGTAGAATTCATAGACATGGACCTGCTACAAGTCAAAGAACATGATAGATAGATGTTCCTATAAGTATCATTTTACTAATATGAATTGTTTTATTAAAAAAGCTACTAGGAATTTTAATCACGTTAATAATTTTTTTATTTCAGGCCTCGCATCTTCCTGTTTCAATTATAGTTGTGGGTGTTGGAGGTGGACGTTTTTCAGGTGACATTTTTTACGTACTAAATAATGTGTTTGTAGAGTTAATCAAATTCACGTAGATGAACGAGAGGGAGAATGGTTGTTTTGAGTATATTTAAAATTTAGAAATATAATGCTTGATTTTTCAGAAATGGAAATTTTGGATCAAGATTTTGGTCTGTTGAAAGTAGGACAGGAACAAGCCATACGAGACAGTGTACAGGTACTTTATTTAATCAATATTATTTATTTTTATTTATGTACAGTTTGGATGAACTGTATTAAATACAAAAGAGTTATCGACACAACTGCAAATTTCTTTCCAAAATTTTTAAGAAACTGGGAGTCTATCCATGAGTACCTGAGATTCAGAAATAAACTTTGTTCAAAGATATTTAGATTTAAAATTATTCGCTGAATAAAATAATGATGGCTTCATAGATATTAAATTATATAATTACTGAAATAATACAAATTAATTTTGATTCACCAGCATAAGCCACTACGAGACCTCTTTGGGTCTCATTCTTTAACCGTCCTATTTAATCTGACAGTGTGAAAATGTCTTCTTAGAGTAGCGGTGCTCCCGGAAACAATCCCCATATCGGGACATTGAATGATATCATAACAGTATCTAACAGCCCTTTAACTGTGATCCCTGAATTATGTACTATTTCGCAAATACTACTTTTTAGTAGTATCAGTACCCCGCGATCACCATGGGATGCGCAGCACATAGTAATTGTTGGAGACAACCTCTTCACTTGAAAAATCATTTTATTAATTTATATTATTTAATTTTCTAATAAATTTCTCAAACCAAATTGAACAAAATTTGGTTTTGATAATGTCTCAAATTTTATTTTTTTTAGAAAAAAATCACTTTCTGTCGGTGATTCTTTCCAAGATATTTGTGTACCAAATTTCAGCTCAATGGGTTTTCAGAAAGTCAACAGTTATATTAACAAGCGAAAAAGCCATTTTCTAGGGATACATATATTATGGATATATTTTTGTATAGCGCTATAAGCTGTACAGCCGTGGCCATTGAATTAAGGCCGTGAATCAGCCGTGGCTACCAATCTACCTACCTACTCCATTACTGCAGTGTTCCTTTCTTAATTAATTGTAGCTTGCATTCCTATTGGTCGAGATTCCTATCGATTATATACATAGGTTAGATTTAGATTTCAGCTAATCTGTAGGTACTGTCATTAATGACAACAATGTTCACATATTGGATGATTTCCCTTCAAATTCGGCAGATCTCAATGTAATAGAAAACTGTTGG
>JAUYWI010127938.1:0-10002 GCA_034780595.1 Parotoplana pacifica | reverse complement strand
TCCAATATGTCGGATTGTTTTATACGATAGATCTAAAGATTTCAATCCAATTAGAAAACAATATAGCATCTGTAATCCCTTACCGCCAGTTATAATTTATTTCCCTGATATTTTATTTGTTGACTATCAATTATTGAGCTAGAATTGCTACTAAAAAATACTCAAAGCCTTTTAAGTGCACTTGATTGTTTATATATCTAATCTTGAAATGGCCAACATTTTCAAGAAAAAATTGGCAATTTTAGCCGGTTTCTATATTAATGACAGTCAAGAGTCAAAATTTAAAACAGCTAATCTATTATTCGGTGATTATATATGTACACAGCTAATTATGGAAGGACAATACCTAGAATGATTGATAATAAACAAACAGGGAAATTCATGAATCATCCTATTACGGCTTTTAGAAGTTCTGTATTTAGTTCTGGTTTAAGATATCTAATAAAGTGGTCTTCCACCAAATTTAATTGGAAAGCGGAACAGTCCTAAACAATGATAAAAAAATTGTAAAGGTTAGAGAGCTTGAATGTTATGTTAGAAGTTTTCTAAATTCAATGATTTGACCTTCGTAAATGAAGTTGCAGTTGCTAAATTTGAGGGCGTATAGGTATGATGTGGTTACATTTATAGGTCACGTTAGTACATAATATATCATAAAGCAATTATCTTTAACACGAAATGTGTTCATCGGTCAGCAATTTCTACACTAAATCTGTCTGCACATTCTACATAAAATTAATTTCCAGCATGCGGTTACTAGAAAATATTTTAATAATATAATCTTCTTTATTAGTTTTAAATTTGATTTTCGAATCACATAATGTTTTATTAATATTTTCAATTATCGATTCTAAAAGGACGTTTTAGATTCACAAATATCTTCTGCAGGATTAAGGCATTTAATGACTGACAATTCCCTGGTATTAGTATGACTTTTCAAATAGTTAGCGTTATGGTAATTGTGTTACCGTAATTTACGAACTAAAGAGGAACAGTTATTTAAGAGCATGGATAATGAAACTGGAGTTATGGCTACAATATTTAATGCCTTTAAAAATAAAGCTGTCAATTATTAAAGAACAAAAAACAAAATCGAACAGTTGTTGTCCAGACACAGATTAAACAATTTTTAAATTGACATTAATGATAAAGTTGTCCTCATGTGAGAAATTGATAAGAAATCATCCTATTCTTTCTCATTCGTGATATTGTGAAATATTGATGTTTCTCAGATGTTGGTTTCAATTGGTGGCATATTGAGGTTTTCACGAACAAAATTAAATCGTCTATTTCGGTTGTTTGCAATATCTACGTACATATATCATCAGTTATCATGAATTAGAACACAAGATGGCGACGCCATTAGTTCGTCAATGTTGGTAAAATGTTTAGAAAAAAGTATATTCCTAAAGTCTAATGACAATTTTTCTTTAAAATAGATACATTCAGCGCATTCTGCTTCAAACCATTCATTATTCCCAATAATTAACCTGGCTTTATTGCAATTTCAAAGAGTTTGTCGCTATCAAAATCAGCCAGAATCCTGAGTTGTTAAATTTTATTGTGAACTTTTTGCAAATATAATTTATTTTGGTTTTCATCAACTACTGGACGGTCTCTGTGTGTTACATTCACACGGAATTTACATGGTGCTCTTAGTAGAATATGTAGAATAAAATCTTTACTGCAGCAAAACATTTAAAATAACAAATAACAAATAATATCAGTAAAACCTTCAACCAAAAGATGAGTAAAAATATAAATATGGCTTCAACATAAAAACAACATCCTTTCAAGATCAACTGAAATCTATGTAATCATGTGTATCTTGTTCTACACCCAAGGTGAAGCATGATAAGATGGGCAGTCAAGCTGGTTGATTGAACGTTCTTCCAAATAAACATTTTTATAACTCAATGGCCAAGTTTGGAGTAAAATAAGTGTTTGGAGTGGTTGGATGGATCCACTAGAATTTTCAATTCGGAGTCAGTAGTGGAACCGTTGTTTTTCAGATTTTTGGAGATAGCATTATTAGATTCAGTTTACTTTCTTGCATGTTATACATGTGGGTCATCTTATCATCACTGATTAGATTTTGACTTCCAATTTGTAATGATAAGTCACCGAACATATTATATTCAATAGTTTCGTTTAAAATCATTGTTTCACTATTTACTTCTCTTTTTTTAGATATAATTGATCAAATTCTCAACTCTTAGGTACACAACCGCTAAATATAAAGTAAAATATTGTAATTTGATATACCTCAGAATGAAATACCCAAAACTATGAGGGAAAATAATTTAGATAGTTGTAACAGTTGATCTATTGAACGACATTTAATAGAATATTTAAAAAAACATGAAGATTTATGAAACATACAATTAAGGTTATACATGTAGTTCTGGTTTAAGGTATTTAATGAAATCTGATAGTGAATATTCTTTTAAATGATAAGGCCAACCAGTTGCAAACAATGATAAATGTGTTCATCGCAGTATATGAAATTTAGATTAGAGAGTTTCAATGTTGTATTTGTTGTGTAAATGATGTTAAGCAGTTGTTAGATGATTATATACGTGTATTTTATATGGTTTCTTTAAAAGTAATTATAAAAAAACAGGAATACTTTGATAAAAATATACTATTTATTTATATTACTCGCAAGTGATAGCCCAGGACAGCTAGGCACAATCACTGGGCAAAACAAAATGCTCGTATATTTCATATCAAAGCATAAAAGTAGAGAAAATTTCTCGATTTAGCATAAGAAGATAAAAGGTTCAATAATTTCAAAAGAAATATATTGGAAACCTATTTTTTTATTAAAGGCATTCACGCTGTCAAAGCAGGTTCTGGCGATTTAATTTTGCTTTGATATGAAATATACGAACATTTTCGATAAAAACACTAGCACCGCAAATACACATTGAGCTATTTCCGGTCGCATACGCTAGCATAGTCACCAACATCGCTATAGAGAGACTACAGAAAGAACTAGTCAAAAATCTATCAAGAGAAAAAGATGGCTTTGAAAAATTCTTTGTACAATGGATCATATCCGGTCAATTACTCAATTAAAGGATAGTTGTAAGGAATGTAATCTGCCTCTATGCCTAATTTACGAGACTTCGAAAGAGACTTTGACTCAGTGAAAATAAACGCAATTCTCAAACCACATGAGAACATAATGTCCACATAGTAAAGAAGATTTCCACAAATTGCTGCTGAACTATATAACTCTTACTGATATTAAGACGAAATTTGGCATTAACAAAGCTGTCTAGAAAAGGTGCCCAAAACCATTAATAATTGGCAAGATCGAGCAATATGCATCGATGTTGAATATGGAAACAATCTCAACTTTGGAAATGATACAGAAAAGAAATTGCAAGCAGCGGAAGTTAAGGTGAATGAACTTAACACGGATGCCAAAGAAAGTGAATTAAATATCAACCAGGCAAAGCGAAAGCTACTGCACAACTGAAAAGTCCTTGAAAATGTTAAGCGCCAATCTCTTTAAGCTACTGCAATCCAAAGAACAAATGAATTAGGATGGGTGACCTTCAGCAAACTGAACACCTTCAGAAGTGCCCTACCTGTAAGTCTAAATGAAAAAGTGTTCAACCAATGTGTGCTGTCGACAATGACTTATGCCTCGGAAAATTGGAGGAACCTATTCGATAGCACAGAGAGAAATACAACCGATCATGATCGAGGTTTTCTTTAAGGGTAAAGTTCAAAACCCAACTATTTGGGATATTTCAGGAATAATGAGCATCTTGTTATACTCCCAAACTGAAGCGAGAGTTAAAGTATTATCGAAATACAAAACCATTAAATAAATCTGATATAAAACTACTGAATAATAAATCAATAACAATAAATATGCTGCGAGACTTAGAACCCTTAGTAATGAATTTAAACAAGTTAATTTTGTGTACACAACAAACTCTCTAACTATAATCTAAAGATTATTTAAATTATAAAGAAATGAATGGGCACAAATATAATTAAAAATTAGATCAATATTTGCATACCACTTTAGCCTCATATTTTGTATTTACGAGTATTGTATCTACATAGTCAAGAGTATTGTATAAGTATAACGTAAATAAGCAATGTTCAGAGAAAAAAGACACTTTTCCGTTATGGCATACATTTATTGTATAATGGGTTGTAAACTTTTGTAAATCGGTAAATACTATGTATTTATTATAAAAATAACTATTTATTAAATTGGACCATTGTATTATATAATTATAAATCATTTATCTATATTATAATAAGTCTAACTCCTACCCCACCACCGTTACAGCCACAATTAAATTAATTTCCAACTCTGATGTTTGTTAGCTATTACATAAGATTGTACAGTTTAGGATAACATTTTTTGTTTGCCATATCAGCGCCGTAGTTATATATTTGTATCAGTAGAAAACGTTTTTCTTTGGTATTTATCCGTAGTAAAGTAATTAACAATGGTCCCAGGAACAGAACTATAAATATATTAGAGGAATATGTACGGGGATTGATGAACATGTTACTCTGTTTTGGCGATCTTTGTTGGCATTTACAATGGGTAGACAGCATGCATATGGGGACAACGTCTCTATGATAACACATCTGTGTTCTGCCGATTTTATAAATCGCTAATGTGCCAGCTAGGCGAACACTGAAATGGTCATCTGGGTAGAATATATGGGCGTTGGTAAGCTAAAATCACTATCCTAAGTAAGCGCTAATACCCAACTGTATAATATGTACGTATGTATCTATAAGAAAGCGATGCTTTATTTTTGTAAGAAGGTATAGGCAGATAAATTATCATTTTGTAACACCTGTAACATTTGTTAAAGGGTGTACTATGCAATTTGATCAATTTATCATCCTTCCTTCTATGTATGTTAGCTGGACAATAGATATGGGAGTTGGCCAATCTGAAATCATTTTCATAAGCAAGCGCTAAAACCATATATGTATATATGTATATATATAATAAAATGGAGTTGAAAGTTTATATAAATTTTTCAAAAGTATTGCGTAGCAAATAATATGTTAATGTGATGTTGTGTTGTAATAAGTAGTTTAAAAGCATTGATTTGCTAATTGGGCAGAGCAATAACCAATTTGCAACATCATTGTGTGCCTTCCAGGTATTTCACAAAATTAAAGCACGTACTATGCAATTTGAACCACGCTATCATCCACGGTTGTATGTATGTTATCTGGACAACAGTAGAAATAGAAGATCAATATTAAATTTAGCCTGATATTTGAATTTGTGGTATATATGCAGTTAACTATAATATATAAAAATAAATCGTCAATTAACCCTGATAAAAGACCGGCTTGGCACATCATTCCAAGGACTGTATCACCCATGTTAGGGATCATCAGATGAAGATACGAAATTTGATCAACCTCAGTTCATACTCTTTGAAAAGTAGCAAATATATAGTATTTCTAAACAATCCAATTTGAGATCCTGCAATTATTAGGATCATATCAACACAAAAAGAAGAAATAGGTTCCCATAATAAGAAAAAAACTAAATTGTGCTTAATAAATAAAAGCTTAACATGCAAAATTTAATTTGTTTTTTTGTTTTTAATGTTGATGCGATAGCTATAAGCGCTGATCTGAAATTGAAATCTAGTAGTATGAGCTTGAGTTCTGCGATTGCTTTTGATCACCAGATGAGCCTTACTAAAAGTGAAACCGCTACTGTTCTGGAATTGTGCTATTCTGCAAGGCAGCCTTTTGTCAGGGATAATTGACAATGCGCTATTTGTATAAACAATGATAGTTGAAACAATACACTTTTTGGACATGACTTACATTGGATAAATAATATTTTTTAATGACAGCTTTCTCAACAAACAAAATTTTGTCAAAATTTACGATTGTATTATATCAATCCTTTGTCGAATTCATATTCTGTCTACGGATTACCATAAGCTTTACCGCTACACAACCTTGACTCTTCTCAAAATCTAAAAGGTAACATTTATCCCAATATTTTGTATTTATTGTACCTGGTTCAGTTTTGCATAATAATAACGTAGCTAAACCATGTCAATAAAACAACGAACATTTCCCAATGTGACCTATATTAAATAAACATTATTTTGTAACGTGGTAAGAGACTATATTCGAATAATAGCTATTTTGTCAAATAAAACATTATCAAATTTTACTATTGTATCATATCAATCTTTTGACTAATCCATATTCAGTCTACGGTATTCGCTAAGCGTTACGGCTTACACCACTACCCTTACCACCACAGTGAAATATAGTATGTTGCAATTTTGGGAAGCATATTTTGATTGCCAGATCTGTGCCGTAATTATATTGCTTTTAATCAGCTACAAACGCTTTCATTTAGGGTATTACTAAAATAAGTGTTACATTTATCCATAGTAAAGTAACTAACAATGATATCAGGAAAAGAGAAACTTCCCTGTTATAGGAATAGATTCATGGATTGATAAAAAAGTTATTTGTTGTCATGGTTACAGCGTGTACACAATGGGTCGACAACACGTATATTGGGATTGCAGCTCTATGATTCCACCTCTGTTTAGAGGATTTAATAAACCGCAACTGTGGCAGTTAGGTGAACACTGTCATTGTTATCTAGTTAAAAGATATTGGTGTTGGTCAAGCTGGAAATCATTTTGATAAGTATTACATACAAACGACACATTTATCTGTGCAATTTGAAGTTAATGAACATGTACATAATTAATGAAGTTGAAAGTATTTATAAAAACCTTTCAAACTTGGACCGAAACTATTTTGTTAATGTGAACATTATGTAAGGATGTGTTGTAGTAAGGGGTATAAAAAGTATTGAACGCTAATTAGGTTTTTGAAAAAAATAAGTATTTTAAATTTAATTGCTATAGTTACATGCATCGGAATATGCATTTTGCAACACGATTGTTTGCCTTCAAAATATTCCACATAGTTAAAAGGTGTGGGTACTATGCAGTTTGTTCGACTTTGAAGTCCCTGCTTGTATGTGTGTTATCTATACAAAAGACATGGGCGTTGGTCAAAATGGACATTATATCTATATACATAACTATCTGGTTTTTCAACCAGTGCCTACTGTAAGAACATGTTTTTTTAAACAATTTGAAGACAACAAACAAGATTATTGCGTTGAATTATCTGTTTTTTTAACCAGTGCCTACTGTAAGAACTTGTTTTTTAAACAATTTGAAGACAACAAACAAGATTATTGCTTTGGATGTTGCATAAAATCTTTCAATAGCTCGACAATGTAAATAATTTTAAACATGTGCTGTACGCAGGCACAAGGAATATAGAAGGCATTGATTTGAATTCATTACTAAAGCAGATTCTTATTACAAATAGCAACACACTTTGTATATTGGTTTACTAGCTAAAATTACATGTTGTTCAGTATTGGGATGACTAGATATTTACATATCAGGTATTTTATGTCGTTAATAAGTATAGATGTGATAAGCTATTTAGTCAATAATACCATTAATGACTGTTGCCATGGACTACAGGTTGTTGGGTGTTGGTCTTTCCAAATAACTCTGACCTGTGAATCCTAACTGATTGTTTTAGGTAGTATAGCTAGAACTATTAATTTTGAATTCTATTGTGAAACAAGGCTCTTGAAAACAGTAAAATATTGGGAATCTTTGTGCAGACAGCAATCATAAAACATGGTCCAACCTCTGTATTTCACATCCGTACCAGATAAAAATGGTTTCAAGAACGGAAAAATGCTAATTGTATATTTTTTCATGACATAATTTTTAAAGAGGAAGTTGTATCAAAGAAAACACAAACCCGCTCATACACGAGGATAACATAGCTAACAAATTTAATAATAAATTATTATAATAATGTTTATTTTATTCAATTACGTTAAAAAAATAACTTCTGGATCATGTTTTTAGATTCTTTTTTACATCGCTTTTCCAAAATAGATAAATTTGTTTATAAATGTTGCTTCAACATTGCATTATCAATCTTGGGTTTTAGTCTTTAAAAAAAGAATTGCTTTTATCATGTCTACTGTAAATTGAAAAGTTGCACAACAGGTACAATAGAGGTATACGATTGGGCTACCTCTTGAGGTACCCATAGGTATCCATCGAATTTTTAAGTGCTCTTTCAATATTTTTATAAATATTCTTTGCTTTATTCCATTGAAATTTTAAAAGTATTTGAATAATCTGTTTTCGACAATTACACTACAGGATCGGAACAGCCATTGATTTCTTTAGGTGTGACCTTTTCCATACAATCTGGCGCTATGTAAAAATGAAAAAGACATATATTTAAATTACAAACACAAGCTTTTTGTAACACTTTGACTATTTCTGAATTCAATTAACGATGTAATATAAACTCCGTTTTTAAAATATTTTTGCATTGTGGAATTTGATAAATGTTTTAAAATGAATTTGGTTATGTATGTACTGATATAGTCTTGCTATTGCTATTGTCTTTTCGGCGGCATCTACACAGGAACTACGGTTTCACAGAGGCTTTAAATCCGGAATCTGCCTCTGAAGATGAATTTTATCTGTTTGATATGTGACTGCTATTCTCCATAAAACATAAAACCATAAAACATTCCAAACTGAAGGTAATAAATGAATTGAATTGAATTGGTCCTCTCCGAGCTGTTGAATTTTCTCCAACTCATCTTGAGTCACTATGTGGACTAATCTCCTAAATTGGGTCCTATCTTCTGCTAGATTTTGGCAGTAGTAAAAACTGTCCATGTTCCCAAGCTGTTTTAGGTTTGTGTCTTTTATGGTTTTTCTAATACTTAGGTCTGCCTGTGAAGTAACCGTTCATAGCATTGTAGGGTGGTGTTTCTTTCAGTGTGTGGCCTATAATTTTCCATTCTTCCTTTTGTTATATCTTTTGAAATAGGAACTATTCCAGTTTTCTTGTAGTGTTCCTTATTGCTAATAATGTTGGGATAATGCATGTTTAGCAGTCGCATAAATTGTTTGAGTTTGAGTTTTCCTTCTTGTGCTTTTGTTAATCCACATGTACCAGTATCATACAATAGAATTGGTTTCACATAGGCATTATACACTTTGTGGAAATATTTCTTCCTTTTGATCCACATTTTTTCTTCTTTCTATATCATCTTCATCCACTAGGAGTGTTCCTAATTTCTTGCTCATTGCCAGTCCTCATTTGTTCTCGTTATTTTTAGTAACTCCTTTTGACTGTTGGAATAAAAGACTTTACTTTACTACTGGAAAGCAGAAAACTTTATTGTTTCCATTTTATTCATGCATAAAAACAATTTGATAAATAGCATAAATAAAATTGATTTAGGTATGTGTTGTCAATAATAGTTTAATTTATAATCACAATACATTGAGAATGTCAAAATAACATGACCATTGGGTTTTATGTAGGGATTATACATTGTTTTATTTCATGTAGCGATTTCTTACCATAATTTAAACCTCAGGATGAGGCAGATTATTTTAAAAATTATACAAATTAGGCATTCTTTGTCAAAATCAATTTATTTTACTAAAACAACCAGTACCATGTGTCAAATAAGGAACGATGTTTCCATAAAGACGGCACACGGTTGCTCACCAATTATAGTGGTCCTACAGATGTCAGAACAGAGGATTCCTACGAGTTGTATCGAGTGTTTGAGGTGGGTACATTCATAAATGGCGAACTATCTTGCATATAAAAGCTTCTAGTATGTCACTTAATATATTTCTTGTAAACTTCATAATTTTTATATTTATTTCTGGTCAAGACATTCTATGAAACAGTTATAAGAACTAGCTTTTTATTTTCCATTGTTGGTGTTAAAATATAGAATTTATGATGTAGTCTATACTTTCAAAGAATTCTAGGACAATAATTATATTAATATTTCATTAAACTATTTGTAAACTTATTATAAATTTTTATGTGGAACACCATTGTGTTGGCATCATTTGAGTCTGCATTCCTTCA
>JAUYWI010127927.1:0-10003 GCA_034780595.1 Parotoplana pacifica | reverse complement strand
CAATCACCAAGCTTGACTGGCCATCTTATCATGCTTCAGCTTGGGTGTAGAACAAGATACACACGATTACATAGTTTGGATTTGATCTTGAAGGGATGTTGTTTTTATGTTGAAGCCATATTTATTTTTACACATCTTTTGGTTGGATTATATTCATTTCTATGATGTTAATACTGTCGAAGCTTGACTGATATTCTTTATAATTTTTATGTTTTCTGCAGTAAAGATTTATTCTACAAATGTCAAAAATGTTTACTAACCTCTGGTGACGTTTCATTTATAGGGGTCAACTGCATTGATCTGCAAAATATACAATAACAAAAATAAATCAGTCTCCCATTTTTGCTCAAAATTCATTTTTTATTGTTTATTAGATAATAAAATAATCTATAAACAAAAATATAAATGAAATGAAACAAACAAACAAATAGCCAGGTTGAAACCTCCAATTGTAGAATACAAAAACAACTCACGTTTTTTTGTTAGTCGCTAAGTTCTAAAATGAAAAAAAAAACATAAACATTATTGTTAGATTTACAGACAGAACCGAAAATTATTAGCAGATTGAAATAAATGAATGAACATAGACAAAACTGATTCTAGTTTTTTGTTTATCATTTGTCTCATCAAAGAGATTCATAATCATCGAGTAATTAATAGTCAACCCATTCATGCCTTTCATACTTTCTCTATGGTATTAATAATGCATTTTATATATTTCATTCTGCATAGGTGAAGCTGGCAAGATTAGAAACGTCAATAACACAAAACTGAAAATTTGCATGTCAACAATAAGTCGGCAATGGGAAGAAATGTGTTGGCATACTCTATGACCTGTTAATTAGTACCATAACACTTACAATGTTATTGCGTGCAGAATCGGACTTGGGTGGTAGGGCGGGTTTGGTAGGAGGCCGATAAAACTGTTTGTAATCCACCGATAGCAGAGAGGCATCTAAATAAAAAATTAATTTGTACTCAAACAGTAATGCACTAGAAAGCTCATCAAAACTGATGTTTTTAAGCGAAATTTTGACATTCGGTGACATATAGTTTCCCTGAGGTCATGTCAATTGATAAACTGACAAATAATGTAAACCTACTTTTTAAAAATAATTCATAAGTTAATAAATTACAAGACGATGCTTAGTTTAACAACAGGGCTTTAGCACAGCAGCATTCAGACGAGAATAGATGATGATGACATTACATTAAGCAACATTTTATGAAATAGAACTAATCGTTTTTGGACACGTCAACCAATCTCCGTTTATTGAATAACGTTCAGAACAATAAACTAAATGAATATTATGGGCTTTCCATTTTAATATGAAGCAATCAATGTTGGACTATTTTCAAGACAAGCAATACATACATGACGTGTTTATTATATGTCATATCTATCAAACACATAACACAAACACAACAACAAATTAGAAAATGCTTGACAAACGAGGTAAAAGATACATGAGAATATGCTAAAATCATTTAAAATGTAAAATTTTCTTTCTGGAACATACAATCGAGAGCGATAGCCAGAAAATATCATCGAAACACTAAAACTAAAAAGACAGAACCGGACGTTTTTTGTCTAGAATGAACGGGAACTTAACAACAGCAGCTAACGGAGACAGAGCATAATGGAATTCCTCCCTCATTATCAAAGTCCTCTAAGGATATAGTTTCTAAAAAAGAGAATCAAGTCGTTGAAGATTTTTTTATATACAATTACTCTATGCCCACAATTAATAAAATTAAAAATCGTAGGTGTGTTTCACCAGTAATTACACAGTTTTACAGAATAACAATCATCAAGATTAATAGAATGATGAATTATATAGGTACCATCTATGTAGTACCTATACGTGAAAAAGAGTTCGTCAAAACTGTTTAAACAAGATATGCCAAAAAACCAACACAACACCAAATGTGTAAATAAAAGTAGTTTCTGATTCTTAATCGTTGCTCTTCCGCTATCAAGAAAACAACAAACCTTCTTGTTCAAACATTGTATGCTGAAAATAGTTGGCTGTGTTTTAAATAATCCATCTGCACCGTTCGATTTCTATAGTCATTTTACTAAAATAATATTATTCTATTGTTTTTTTTCCTCTCAGCAATGAATCTCTGGTTATGTAGCGAACCATGTAGGAAATTGAGTGGGAGGTCTCCAATTAGACAGCACCAGATCCCAAACCAGCCATGCCTGTATCCAGAATATTTGTGTATCCAAGACGTTCTATAATAAAGGTCTTTGTGTTGTGCCTAGTCAAGAAATATAAAACGCCTCAACACACCCTCAACAAACACACATACAAAAAAAAAGACTTATTATTATCGGAAACAAATATTATTCGACTTGGCCGAAAACTAACACCCAGTAGGCGAGGAGGGACGATGTTGTTAGTACATCAACGAACGCTTGCTTGGTGGTGTCAGAATTATTTTAGTTCAATGATCATACACATGAAAAAGACAGAT
Source organism: Parotoplana pacifica (assembly GCA_034780595.1). Classification (NCBI taxonomy): domain Eukaryota; kingdom Metazoa; phylum Platyhelminthes; order Proseriata; family Otoplanidae; genus Parotoplana; species Parotoplana pacifica. The sequence goes on along the minus strand of JAUYWI010127927.1, from coordinate 7,522 downwards.
AAAAAGACGTAATTTCCATTGACTAATGCAAGTCACTATTCGTTGCAATCGCTAAATGACGTAACTAGACTATTGATTTAAAATCACTTACACTCATTTTACGAGTAATTAGCTTTCCTCAGTTTTAATTAAAACAGCCATATTGGTCAACTTCCTATGAAAACACAGGTACACTTGTCAACTTACTAAAACAAACCCAGGTTTACAGGTCAATTTGCTAAGAAAACATAGGTATACTGGTTAATTTGCTATGAAAACACTGGTATACTTGTTAATTTGCTAAGAAAACACAGTAATACTGGTCAATTTTCTATGAAAACATAGTAATACTGGTCAATTTGCTATAATTTTAATATTAAAAACGAAAAACAATTGTTATCTATTTATTTTAGTGTCCATAAATAGAAATAAAATCAGTTCATTCAAATTCCAAATTCTAAAAATCGTTAGCCGCCACTACAGTAGCTACAAGGCGGTCTGGAAAATTTTAAATAACTACTCCTATAAAAGAAAAACACTTTAGTTAAAAATTTAAAACGTCTTGTTCCTTTTTTCTATTTGAATCTCAAGGTTCGTAATAAGGAAATCTTCATTACTTCAGTTTAGCTGTGTTCCCTTTTCCTAAATGTATTTTAAAAACAAAAGTACACTAGTTACATATAAATTATGATGGAAAAAATAGATTTCGAAGATTAAATGACAGCAGACAACAGAGAAAGGGCACACTTGTTGATCAATTGTTTCGAAACAGAAGACAAAAAATGTCTCTAAAGATATCCGATTCCAATAAAATTCTTTTGTGCCATTTTCGAAGTGGATAAAGATGAAACAGTGACGATTAGATAAAATTGAAATCTACGTACAGTAGCTTGCTTATACAAGTGAAACTTTTAGTTCAATAATATTTGCTATGTCATCTTAACCCATCACTGCCTACCAATCATGTATTTTTCACCAGTAACTAGTCGGAACTACAGTCTTTCTGGTCAAAACCATATAGGATCTTGCAATAAATGTTGTTTTTATAAAATCAGGTAATTATACACCAATAATTCAATTCCACTGATGCTAAAGCAAAGACGTTATATGGTGTAGTACAATAGTATAATTGAAATCTGTGTGCTAAAGAAACAGGTCTTAAAATAGGTTCTATGTATATTCTAAGATTTTCATGACAATATATTAAATAGGAAAAAATTGAGTTTTTCTTATCAAACAAAATACCTACATAAAATAGCTAATATTTTGGTTTTCTAATAAAAACCAAACAAATATTACATATTAAAGTGAAAATTTTAATAAAGATAAAACATTTGTATCAATAAAAGTGAAGTTTTAAAATTTAAAGAAATAAGTTCATCAAAACTTTGGTTAGAAATGTTAACGAATTTTTAAAAATTATAATCGATAGATGAAATACAATAATAGTTAATTTATAAATCTATAATTCTAGGATCTAAATATTACAGAATGATATTTCTATCTTTGTTTTTTTACTCATTAGATAATGTTCCAACAAAATCTAATTACGAACTGAATGTCTAAAGATCTACTCACCAGCAACAGAAGCTTTAAAATTATTATTATTGACAAAACGACATTTGCAAGAATAAGACTACACTGAGATTCATCTCAGTCACTCAAAATCTATGCAGTTGAACATTTGCTCAAAAGCCGGCATGTTTTGACAGATAACAACAACTCAATTGTCTCAATCACGTTCAGTTCCCCCAATTCTGGTTAGTTGAATAAAAACAGAGTGATTTTCGTGTCAAGCGTATACAATACTTAACTATGTTCATCTCCAGTCTGATACTTATCATGGCGTTGCAATTAATAGGCGATCAAAGAATTGTTGTCGGAAGACTGTCAATCAAGTGCGCCGGCGAAACAGCACGATCTGCAAAGGCGGCATTCCTGTTGCACAAGTCCGCTTGTCTATGCCACCCATTTGGCAATCTGGCAGCTGACAACCTTAAAGAACACGTGTTCAGACGCCACCATTTGGGACAAAAGTCCTTCCAGGCCCTCTTGTTCGCCGCAGCAGCCGGGAGGAGCGGCAGTGACACCGTGTACAACCGCTACCTGACGGGCAATGTCAACCAATCAATCGACAGTCCGCATCAGTATCGTGTCAAGCTCCATGACTGGTATAGAAGTCCACTGATGGACACCTGGAATCGCAACGGTGTTCACATGAACAATGTCTCAATTTCTTTGCACAAAAATGGACGTAAAGAGTGCGAGATGACATTCGACGGCACCGACACCAACCTGACGTCCTGGTTCAATCAGTCAAAGCTGATCGCCACGTCCGACATCTGGAATCTAAGCATAGCACAATCTCTGAAGATGCCCATATGGAGCATCCATGGCATACTAAACCGGCGATTCTACATGAATTTGGCGCGTGAATGTAAGAATAATATGGGCTATATTGGCATATTTGAGGCGCCAGATCCTTGCAAGTATGTAACGGGACGAGCCAATAGCATGGAGCATCCAAGTGTATTTCTCTTTACCCATGATCACAGAAAGAATCCAGGAAAATGGCATCAGTTTCACTTCCCTGCTGACGAAATGCAAATCACAGCCTATGTGAGCTTGTCAAACTCAGTAACTTTGTACACTAGAGTCGACCTGCAATAAAAAGTTTTGTGCATTCCGTGGGAGGGATCTGGAAATAACAGTTTTTTCTAAATGAGAGAAAAATTGTTGTCTTTTACATAGCGGATTATTTACAGATGCTGACAATTAAATTCAACAGTTCTTCTATGAAGTTTCTCATCATACATATGTGTCGCATTCGTTGACACTAAATGGTATAAGTACGTTTGTTTATTGTACAACTAATAAATAAAAGTCAACGACCCCAAAAGACTGCTTGCAAGTGAGTTCACATTCGATGATTTTGGAGTAAATCTTTCTTGTTGCTCATTTCTCAGATTATAAAAGAAAATAATTTGATGTTCCAAATATATTTTATTAGAAAAATTGATACTGGTAAAAATATATATAATTTATTAATCTAGTACATCATGTTACTGCGCGTTCTTCATCATGGTTCATCAACGGTAATACGTTCAATATAAAAGAAAATCAAATAACTGAATAAAAAGCCAATGGTTATTCATATGGGTTTTTTCTAAAGTTATATACTCTACAATATTGTTTGCCCTAAAAGAAAAGATGCATAGACAACACAGCTATAACAAGTCAGACGATGGTGATCTGTCATCACTTTCGGTGAAATGCATTACAAGGCAGGCAGGCATACAAGGACCATAAAAAGATAATCGTTTGTGTGAATAGATGAGAAATAATTTGTTATGTTTTAGTTATTATTTAAATAGATTTCTATGGTTATTATGTAATTATTTTCCAAAACTGTTTTCGTCCCAATTACTTCTAAAACAATATTCTCTAGATGATGAAACACCTGATAAGATTTATTAATAAAAAATAATAATCTCCAAAACATGTTGTTTGTGTGTATATGCACATAATATTCTATTTAAAAAAATATTATTGATGTTGACATTGTTATAAAATCATTTGAATATCTACAGTGGCAGAGAAACTTTTTTTTACAAAGACCAAATAAAATAGACAGAATAAATTATTTCTCTGTCAAATTGGATAATTAAAAACTAATTTCTAGGACATACAATTCAATATCTATGAGGGAATAGCATTGCAAATATAATAGCAGACCAACTTCGTTTCTGTGTCTTTCTTTTCACTTTCCTGCTATATCTATAGAAGATATCAAATCGATTCAATTCCAGAACTTTTATAAATACCTACCATGTTATGTGATTACAACAAAAAATGAGCGCTCTCTTAGTCTATTTAGCCAAGCAATAATAAACTTAGTCAGTCGCAATAATTAACAAAATTTGTGGTAATCAACCGGCTTCATGAACTGGCTAATAAGTTTATAGAAAGTTACTGCAAGCCCATTTTCATGCAACCAACCATTAAAAACTTTTAATACTAATGAACAATTAATATCAAAGCATCCGTATATATATAAAGCTTAACGATGCACTACTAATTCAGCGAGCAATGGGGAAGAGAGAGAGAGAGAGAATTAGGCTGACTGAAAACGACTAAGTCTGAAAAACACCTGTTAAACACAAAGATTAAACAGAACAATTGCCAGAATTTTATCAAAATTTCACCAAAAACCAAAGGCAACGTAATTTTTCTCTCTAACAACATAGAGATTATATTTTGACCTAATTGTACGAAAAAAGTACAGATATCTCAGTTAGCTAATTAATATTGTTCACAGAAAAAAATGCAGCTTAGAAAACACGAACTAGATTAATCATAGAAATAAATATAGAGTACGGTCTGTATTCTGTATATCTATTTCTATAAGAGTAACATAAAAATGCTGCATGCGGTGGTAGATTGAAATACTTGTTTGCCATTTCAGCACTTAGTTTCTTAATCAATAGTCTATTATGTACGAACTGGGGTGTTATTTTAGGCTGCAAAAAATCAACTTCTGAAGCTCAGAGCTTGAAAACTACTCAACCAATTTTAATAAGGTTTGTTTTAAAATAAGGGGCTTAGGCAGTAGTACAACAGTCATATGAAAAAATCATCTTGTTGTAGGAATCCCTTCATAGGGAAGCAGTACACGCATTAATTTTTCTTCTCCTTCAGACCAAAACCGTGGTGATCAAATTCCAGGCTAGGTTGTTATAGAATACACATCAGTTTTCTTTGTACACGTCGGGATGAGCATTTTGACCATCCAAAGCTACAATGACCTTTGCACATATTGATTTTATTGATTTTTATAACTTTAGTTCAGATTTTAAAAGCCGATTTTTCATATTATCACTGAAACGAGTTAACTAATTGCTTTGAAATTTTGACCATTGATTTGAACCTAAAAGTGACAGTTTTAAAATGTCAAGGTCATAGGTCACCTGACCTTTGGTTTGAATCAGCTCAAAGGGCGAAAACATCGATTTTGAACGGACTAGAACTGAACAATAATAAGAACTTTTGATATTCAATGATCCAAATGTTATTTAGGTCCTTTCAAATAACTTACGACACTAAGTTTGGTCTCCTCGAATTTGACCTATATAGTAGGACTTACAATTATTGATTTTTCTCATTTAGGTTTATTAAATACTCAGCATTTATGATACATAAGAATGCCATAAATTAGAATTATATCTTTCATACAAAATATTTTTTAAATATCTATTTTTGTTGCTGGGATATTATTGTATTACTGATTTTTGCAATAGTGTGTGTACATTAAATATATCAGCAACAATAACCAATTTTAGCAAAATTCACTTATTGTCTGAATGATATTAATGTCCGTGTTATTATTCTAAAAACTGGTATTCATATTTAACACAAATGCTGAGTTATAAGCCTAAATGTGAAAAATCAAAAATTGTCAGCCCTACAATATATATGTAGGTCAAATTTGAGGAGACCAAACATAGTCTCATAAATTATGAAATTCGTAATATAAGATTGGCTTTAAAAAGTGGAAATGTAAGAATGACCAAGAGCGAAAAAGTGCGGAAACAAGGTTTGCATAAACAAAATTAGATTTTTGAAATGTAAAAGTAAACTATAAACAGGTAAACCAATGCATACACAAAAAGTGATCTAAGCTAAGTTGTACAGACTAAAATGAAATTACATTCTATAATTAAAGTGGCAAAATCTGATAGGAAATAGAAAACCACTAGAAACAGCTACATTTAGCTGCTATTGTTACCCTCACATTTTATGTGATAAGAGCAATAATAAAAAACTGGTATACTTTGATAAAACTTTACCACTTATCTATATTACTCGCAAATGATAGCCCAGGACAGCTGTTTCGGCCTAGTTAGGCTTCATCAGCCTGGCATAATCACAGCCTGAGCAATATAAAATGTTCGTTTATTTCATATCAAAGCATAAAAGAGAGGAACATTTGCAATCGTTGCATAAGAAGAGGGAAAATAGAAATATGTTAGATAATTTCTATCTGGAAATATTTTTACCATCATGTTTACAGAGAACTAGGGAAAAGAAACTTTCCACAGACATACCTTTTTTATAATTCCAATAAGCCCACAAAAAGATAAAATGTCGGGCGTAAACTCAAAATTTAAGATAACAGCCGCCCCCTCATAAATCGATAGTTCTACGTTTTTTGGCTGTATCATATCAATATGAATGTGAAAAAGTTAAAATGAAATCATTTTGCTGAATTGATAGAATTTTAAATACCACATAGTTGCGATTTATTTGAAGTTGTTAACTTTTAGTATGTGAAGTTCGCTCTAATTTGGCTGTTAGCTTTAAAGCTCCACCTTGCCCATTGGCTTAGCGACATCAACAAGCTATTTTTACAAAATTATCCAACATAATCATGTTTTTTGGTCATGTGAACACGTGACACCTTAGTTACGAAATCAATGAACTGTCATTTAATCAGCTTTCTACTTAACAACTGTTGCTAGGGTCAATAATAGAGCATAGCAACAACCCGTTTTACAACAACGTTATATAGCAACCAATTTTTACAAAATTATCCCGCAGGATTATGTCTTTTGGAAATTTGACCACATGAGAATTATTTACTATATACATATAAACCTTTTTAATTAACTTTTAACTTAGGAACTGTTGCTACAGTCACCAATATAGCATAGAAACAAGCAATCTTGCAACTAATTTATGCCACACAAATAAGATTTTATGGTTATTTGAGAACATAGAACCTTAGTCACTATATCTGAACATTCAATTCATTTGCTTTTCTCTTAGGAGCTGTTGCATAGCAACAAGCAATTTTTTATACATCCATCTTTTAAAAGTTATCTGATTACATGTCAACATTTGATAGTACAATCACCTTTGTGTGGCAACCATAATTATATGAATTCATTATACAAAAAGATTGGAAATTAGGGACCAAAAAGTCAAAAAGTGTGTTAGCTCAAACCCTAATATAAATGAAATGATTTTTGGGTGTTAGTTCTCACTAAATAATTGTAATGGTATGTATTTTAAAATATTTGAACTTGAAGAGTCAATGAACTTTAAAGAAACAAAAGAAAAAATAAGGACGTTGGACATCTAACGTAATTTCCTTAAATATTAATTATAGAATTTTGACTTTGTTAGATCTCATATTTAAGATTTATTTATTTAAAAGCACTATAACATCCACATAATCAGAGCTAACACCCAAAACTCATTTTACTTATTTTAGGTTTTGAGCTAACATACTTTTGGACCTTTTGGTCTTTAATAAAAAAGAAGCAATTAAATAGACATAGAACATTATTTTCACTTTTCTTAGCAACTATGTATTACAAATTAATTGGCCAGAACCTGCTTTGACAGCATGAGTGCTTCCAAAACAATATCTTCTTCTTTTTCTCTTCTTACGCAAAATTGGCAAATTTCTTTACTTTTATGCTTTGATATGAAATATACGAACATTTTATATTGCTCAGGCTGTGATTATGCCTAGCTGATG
>JAUYWI010127916.1:0-10003 GCA_034780595.1 Parotoplana pacifica | reverse complement strand
TGCCCGGTCCTTCAATTCTCTATAGGTGTTTGGTTTGAATTCTTCTAACATCCCTTTTCTTGGTTTTCCTCTTCCACATTTCCCTAGAAATCGATTTTCCAGAATTGCTTCGACCATTCCTTCTCCACGTATTATATGTCCAATCCAATTCTTTTTTCTTTTAATTATTGTATCTAACATGCTGCGTTTTTCTTTGATTTGTTGGAGTACTTCTTGATTTGTCTTCATGTCTTTCCATATTGTCTGTTGCATTCTTCTTTTCCTCTTGTCTTTTTCTTGCAATGTCCAGGTTTCCGCTCCATATAGTGCTATACTCCATACAACGAAAAGGTTACAAAAACATCTTGAGGAAAAACTAAAGAAACCATCTTCTTGGACATCTTTTCAGCATACAATGAAAGAAGTGATAGAAGAAACCTGTCCTAAAACAGAAGGAAAGAATAAACCTTGGATTGATGATACTTGCTGGAAACTAATATTTAAAAGAAGAGTAGAAAGACAAAATTGTATAAACAGTCTTGAACATAAAGAATACAGCAAGAAAGTGAAAAAGCCTTAAGAAAAGCTAAAACAGAGTGGTACAAAGAACAACTTAACGAAGCTGAAGAAGCGCAGAAGAAAGGAGACACGAGGACTATCTACAAAAACCACAAGGACTATGTCCAGGAAAAAAGGGGCCAGACCCTGTTTGGGAATCAAAGAATGCTTTATAAAACTGAAGAAATCTGTAAAAGGTGGAAGGATTATTGTACTAAACTGTTCAAAGATCAAGACAGTCCTCATACTAACATATTAGAGAGTGCTAAAGAGCGAGGTAGAAGCCACCATAAAGAAACTTAAATTTGGGAAGGCAGTGGGAATGAAGGAAATCCCAGCTGAGGCCCTGAAGGCTGGCGGAGAAGTGACAGTTAAGTTTATGAAAGAAATTATTGATGACATTTGACAATCGCAAGGAAAGCATGCGCTGACATGACTAAGCTTTAGAAATATTATGACCTCTCAATCGGCACGAGGATACGTCTCATGAACTCGCTGGTCTTCAGTATTGCGCTATATGCCTCAGAAAGCTGGACTCTGACCCAAGACAAAACCTCCTATAGCAAAGCTTTCGAACTTTGGTGTTGACGTCATATGTTGCAAATCAGCTGGAGAGATCGTGTCATAAATGTCGACATAAGGATAAAAGTAAAGAACCCTGATAGCTTGGTGTCTAAATTTAATGCCCGAAAGCTGAATTATTTTGTCCACATAAAGAGAAGAGGATCGGAAAGTCTCAAGTGGATTGAATGATGTCAGACAAAAGACAGAAATGAACAGCCAACAACTCACTGTGGTGACGCTGGATCGGACTCGATGGCGAGAAGTCATATGGAAGGTCACGAGATGACTCCACACATATTCTCCCGTAATATACACAAAAAAGAATTAAGACAGTAGTCAGACATGGATTTAATTATTTAATAAAACATTCATCATTACTCATTTTGTCTTTTTCATGTAGAATAAAATGTTTAATGCAAAGAAACATACAAAAATATAAAAATAATAGAAATAATTAGGTACCTAGACTTCCAGTTAAAATGAAAATGAATAACAAGGTTTATAAAAAGACAAAAATGACCCAAATTGCTTTATAAAAAGCAGGAAAAATGTTTTTATAGTGCCATAATGACCCAAGTTGCTTAAAAACGGAAATGTCAGAAAGAAAACCTAGCCCGTAGTAGTAGAAAGAGATAGTACATAGTCAGGCATAGGTGTCATTGATAATAGACAACTGACTGTTAGTAATCAATGCGAAGTAATTTATCTGCTGAGAGAAAATTAACCACCCACCTTTTTCTTCAATTGTTGGTTTTCTCTGGCCAGCTCAGTGGCACGAATTTGCAGAGCATCCACCTGCTGCAGCACCGGTTTCGAAGCGGATGCCATCACAATGGCAAGGAAGTTGTGTAAAGAGAGCAAAAATATATCCGTCCAACTACGTGTGAAATAGATGGCGAAAACTTTGTGATCTTGAGGTGACTTCGTATATGGAAACACTAAAAATGTAGAAACTGTTGCAATTATAAGTATTCATACTATTTACGATTTTTTTAAGGTTTCCTATTGATTATTCTAAAGCTTTTGATTGTGTTAGTCACGAACATTTGTGGAAGATCATGTCGGACATGGAATTCCCTGGTCATCCAATAAATTTGATCAACAAACTTTATCTGCTGTAAGAACAAACTCTGGGCTTACAAAATGGTTCAAGATCTGCAGAGGAGTAAGACAAGGATGCATTATGTCACCAACTTTGTACAACACTTACACATGATGAAGATATTATAAGGGAGACCTTGAATGATTGTGATGGTAGTGTAGAGAGAAATAATCTAGCTATGGTTTGTTGATGATACGACACTGATTGCTACAAACAAAGATGACCTTATGTACATGCTCATTAACATCAAACATGCAAGTGAACCATGAGTACTCTTACCAAACAACAAGAAGACCAAAGTCATGGTGATTGATAAATACAGAAGAGACCACACAGACACCCTTTTGGGATATAAAAAGATCGAAGAGGTTAAAGAATTCGTATACCCGGGCGACTCACTTATTAACAAAAGTGGAAGCTGTACTTATGAAATCAGATGAGGGCTAGCAACAGCACGCATGGTCATAATGAAGCTGAATAATGTTTGGAAGAGTAAAGGAGTTGGCATTAGGTTGAAAATGCGATTGCTCCTTGCCACAGATTTTACAGTGGCCATGTATGGATGTGAGTCCTTAATGAAGACGAAGAATGATGAAAGAAAAGTAGATGCTTTTGAAATGTGGGGTTTTGAGGGTGTCTTGGACTAAAAGGAGAACCAACCACTAGGTCCTTCAGACCATTGGTGCTGAAATAACTCTTCGTAGGAAAATTGCTCTCAGGAAACGGTGTTAGTTTGGGGATGTTATGAGACGAGATGGTTTTGATAAAGAGATTATTCAGGGATCAGTAGAAGGAAAAAGGCAAAGAGCAAGGCCAGTAATAGCATGGAACAAAGACATTAAAGAATGGATAGTGGATAAGCCAGACTTGCAGAGGCATATCAATCGGCCTTGGACAAAGAAAAATGGAGCGCAACCATGGTGGCAACATATTACACTCACTTTAGAAACTCTAATCAAAAAAATCATAAATTATCAAAATATTACCTAACCAATCTCTCCATTCAGTGGCTTCATGCTGAAGTTCAGAAGCTAGCTGGGTAAAGAACTGGTCGACCTTCTCCTGGTGCTTATTCTTCACGGCTTCCACCAAATAGTACTTGTAGAGATTGTGGCGCAGTGCAGAAGCTGCCAGTCTCTTTTGCTTGTCCAGATGACGAAATAGACTCGTCTCCAAACCTTGCCATGTCTCTCGAAGTGATGCTAAATCATTTTGGGAGACTGAAGCTAACAATAAATCCAGTAATTTGTGCGCCTGAAACTAAAACAATGTAACAAATTAATTCCGATACATAGGGACTACTTTTCTATTCAAATTTTCTGTTCTAACAATCCAATGGCGAATTCAATGGAGAACCCAAGAAGCATGGGCCACCCTTATGCAGTTAAAATGACGAGTGGCATAGGGCAGCAAGAGCGTCTTATAAGCAGTCATTTCCTTTTCTGTTAATTTCCACTTGTATAGGCAGATGGATGGTGTCAAATAAATGACAACAATGAACAGCCAACAACTCAATGTGGTGATGCTGGATCGGACTCGATGGAGAGAAGTTATATTGGAGGCCGCGAGAAGATGTCAGACGCCGTGATCGACTCCACACACATACTATTACTAAAAACAATTTAGGTCATTCATTAGAAAAAACAAATGCCTAAAAATAAAATTAAATACACTAAATTTTATAGATTCTCTATGAAATACATCAAATGTCAGTTTAACCCATCATAGATAATGAGGTAGGTAGTGACCACTCCAAAAGAAACCTTTTTATGTTCAAAAACACCACCAATTTTGCCTACAGTATGGGACATGATTTATACCAAATTTTCTTGAGGATGTTTTTTGGTGTAACTAGTTTAAATGTCTAATCACCCTTATTTCCTGAAAAAAACTAAAATTTTAATTAACAGTTGGCACATTTTATACATTCAGACATGCTTTGATATAAAAAAAACTACAAACTATTGATTTTATAATGTAAAACATAAATAATAAATTTTCTTTAATTTCTGGAATAATCTCACCATCTATGGTAATTCTTGCTGAATTTTTACACAAAGAAATGCAATCTCAGTGTAACAACACTACTACCAGCTACACAAATGTATGTAATACTTTATCTCTAATAACTATTGAACTTTACACAAATTCTTCTACTAAAACCTATAGCTCCCAACAATACAATCTTCTAGACATTTAGAAAATTCATCTAGATGTCTAGACAAATTTATCTGGATGAATCATTTAGAAATGTGGCCCATCTTCCTAAACATCTCGCCTAAATGTCTCAATAATGACATCCCTGGACATTATAGCTATCGTCAAGTGTATCTCTAGACAGCTATATGATGAGACGTCTAGAGGAAAATACTCAAATTTCTTGAAAATTCATCTAAACATCTAGACGACATCATCTAGATATCCAGACAACATCATCTAGATATCCAGACAACAGTTTTGTAAAAGTGACCCATATTTTATAATTGTAAACCCACCATATTAATTTAAACACCACATCTTGTGGATAGAATAACCAAAATTAGTAAATAGATTGTGATTTTTGAACTATGGACATTTAAAATTAGCATTTTTTTAATTGTTTATTTTTTCTTCGTTTTATAGCACTGATAATGGTACCTACTGTTTAACAGATTTCAACGAAATTTGGCACATATATTAAGTGTCTAAAGAATTATAAAAATCCTTTTTAATTTTGTTAATACACACTAGCAACTGCCTAGAAACAAGTAATTTGTGTTAGTAGTATAAAAAGAAACTTCACTAAATTAACTGAAATTTGGCTTGTTGAATCATAGACTGGGAGCCAGAGGGGGTCAGAATAGTCAAAAGGTAACCAATTAATATTGGTATTCTAATACTCTAAGTGTGTTCCAGTATCTGAGATTGGACTCTGTCATTGTCAAAGTGGTGGATGAGTCTACTAGATGACCTGTGTATCCCTTCCGATGTTAAATTTCTATCTCTCAGAAAGTTACATTTGTCTCATTTATACAATTGCAATAAAATTCAGTGCCCTGACTGCTGTTGATGTTACAACCAATTAAAAAAATCTACATTGTCCTACGTTCATAGGAAATGTTTTATGCTATTTTTATAAAGTTATGAATTTTACATGCATGTTACTTGCCAGTAGTATTAAATTTAATCACAATTTTTAATAATTTAAAAAAAAACAACAGATTTTCAATTAAAATAGTACAAAACAAGTTTTATTAATTACTTGTAACATCAACAGTAGTCAATAACTTAAAATTACATAAATATGGATAGCTATTACTAAGAAGTAGGCATTTCAGTACAAAAATTAAATTATTAGTTTAAGATTTCAGAATTAACAAAAAAAGTAAGACTAAAGTATATTACCTACTCATAGGTTAATATTGGATTGCTACAATAATCTAATTTGCCCATTATAATTTAAGACCAAATTAAGATATTTCCATGAAAACTTCAAGTTTTAATTTTGAAAAACACTACAAATAAATAATAAAAATAAAAATATATGCAATATTTTTTACTGTTTTTAAGCAATGCAATGCATAAAAGCAAGTTTTCAAACATTTAACACTTGCTTTCTACTGAAAATATTTTCAAAAATCAAGTTCTTTTGGTCTCAGAGATAACTACCTTTTAATAATCCAACTAAGAAAAAACTACATAACCGATTTTCATTTTTTTCTGAATACTCCCTGAGATGTTGGCTGTTATGTAGTAACATTATTTGATCGATCTGGTATTTGTTTCTAACTGGGGTCAAAATAACCCCTAAATAAAAAAGGTAAAATAGTAAAAACATTATTTCTACAAACAGCCAAAACATTAATAAAATGTACCCATATGTACAAAATATCATATTCATATAATACACATTATTTACAAAAAACCATTCAATTATAAACAAAAATAAATCCAATAAACTGACCACCAAATTACAAAAATAAATCAAATAAACTGACCACCAAATTACACCTTTAAAGTGACAATTCCAAAAAAGTTCACTTTTTTCTATCTGGTTCATATTTTCAATTTATGCCATTTCTTAACCGAACTTTCTCCTGCAGCAAAGATGAGTCAAAATTGGAGTAGTTTTGGCTTCAAATACCAAGATTTCAATGAGTTTTTTAGTGACAATTACCCCCACAAGGTAAACACAGATTACAAGTATTATAAACATTCAATTTGCAAAAAATATAGTGATATATATATTGCAGATGCTCTGAAGACTGTAATCCTCTTGTAATAAATATTATTTAGCTAGTTATTGAAGGACACTTCCTGCAGTACATTACTGGAGGGTTTGTTTGCAAATAGTATGTTTGTGTTGCTTGTAATCTGTGTTTACCTTGAATTTAGGGGTAATTGTTGTTAAAGAGTAAAGAAACAACAATTAATAAATAAGTTGCTTAATAAGTAATAAGTATTCCAACTAAGAAATTCAATATAATTAAGTGACCTAATTACAGAATCACTATAAGATATTGAAAATGAAACTAACATTTAATTAAACCACATTTATAATAGCTCAACAAGCTAGCTAGCCTCACCAGAGTAATAGGACTTCTGAAAATTGGCAAATATTTTGATATCTATGGCTCATACATTTTAAAACCAAGAGTAACCAAATTGGGTTAGTAGATTGTCTCTTACAATATTAACAAATTGTGCAAATTTCATAGAAATCAGTTCAGTGGTTTTCTAACTATGAAATTTCCTTTAAAAAATTCTTCTTTATTTATGTCTTCTTTCTTCAGCACTGGTAATAGTATCTAAACTGATTTCAATGAAATTTGGCACAAATACTAATTGTCCAAAAGACTATAACTAACCACCACTGATTTAACTGAAATTTGGCATAATGAAACACAATAAAATTAGATGCTGATAGCATTTTAAAGTTATAAAATAGAATATTCATTTGTAGCTATTGTAGATTTATATTGCAATAGAATTTTATAAAAATATGTGAATAGCTTTCTAATCATTTAAAAAAACTTAGCTACTTACTTAAAACAAATGAACAAAACAAAAATAAATGCAATTAGATTGGTCAAAATGCACAAAAATTGTTAGCTCTCCCCCAAAATTCTAAAATATTGGAAATAAATGGACTTGAATATGGTTATCCATTGCTTTAACTAGTTAATACTAAGTAGGTAGGTATTTCTGTTCATAAATTAAATTAGTTTAAATGAGTTTTGAGCTAACAATGGCTAGGAAATCATGATCAACAGGTTCCATGTTCAATCTGAGTGTTGGAGATCATGGTTCACCAAACATTTCTATCCATAGTTGTCCTCAACATATCTCTTTTCTGAATAAATTCACTGCTTCAGACTACTAATAAAGTTCTTGCAAGGTCAACCTCTACCTCTTTTACAAAGAATCCTGCCTGTCATAGCCAATGTTTCAATTCCACCTTTTCTTTTAACATGTCTAAAAATTGCTTACCTCGTTCTTATAGTATGAATCAATGATGTCTTTTTTTCCTGCCCTTTGTAAAACACTTTAACTTGTCTTGTGTGTAGTATGTGGCACCTGGAGCATGTACCTGAGAAACCACATTTCTGCATCTTGCAAATGGCCAACTTCAGATTTGGTCATTGTGCAGGCTTCATTCCATAGGTCAGGATTGACATAATGTAACAGTTTAGCAGATGTCATTTAAGAGAGATGGGAGTATTACAATCTTGCAAGATGAAATCCAATTTCTAGCATGTGTTCTTAGCCATGTCAATTCCCCTCCTGATCTCACACTTGCACCTACCATCATTTGTCAAATAACTTCCAAGAACATACTTGTAGGTTAATATTGAATGAAATTCGAGTTAGTAAATATAATAACAAGAACTAAGGTTGTTGTATTTTCGACTTTGTTAGCACTAAAAATAATTTAATCAATGTACTGAAATACTTACCTACTTAGTAGTTAGAGCCACAACAACCTAGACACAATAGCTAACCATAGTCAATTCCATATATTTCCAAGTATTTTGGAATTTGTTTGGGGAGAGCCAACCTCTTTTAGGCCTTTTCAGACAATCTAATAATTATATGTAATACACCATCAGCATTTATATTTTAAGAGGTTCATTTATTCCTCTCTGACAGAGTCACCGACCCTCATTATTTCAACTGGCCACACTAATTTTCCAGTGCTTTCTATCTTTATGAATCCAAAGCTTCAATCCAACTTTTTGACATTATCTCTCTGCCATACATTTTCAGGTCAAGTTTGGTGACACTCGTTCCCTCATCCCTTCTACTTCAAGATTCTATGCCCTTTTTACACCACTATTCTCTTCTTTTCTCAGGACATGAAAACACCATCTTAGACAGCTGCATCTCTCTACCTCTACAATGGAGTCTCACAAATCAAGCTTTTTATCAACAATTCTGAATTCATCTTATCCTGCTGATTAACTCTGCATATCTTTCTAACCATAGCCATTTGTCTTTTTAGAATTTTTCTTCTATTGATCTTACTAGCTAGCCATGTATCTGCCATATATACAATTACTGGTCTAACACATGTGCTACATATTTGCCCCTGTATTTCTAGAGTCAGTCCATACTTTAAAAAGTACTAACTATAGGGATTGGATATTAAAACAGCATCAATAAGTATGATATATATTTTTAATATGTAATTCTGTTGACATTTTTATTCATAAAACATTTATAAACTTACTATTTATTAATATTATTCTAACTTTGTTTTTACTTTATAATTATAATGAATAATCTTGTTTTAAATTTACTTTATTTCTTTTCAATATTTTAAGGAAAGTAAAGTTGATTATATGACTGATGTCAGCTTTTAGTAATATGGACATCAATAATTGCAACAAGTATTTTGTTGCTAATAGTAAAAATGAGGTAATAACCCTATAATAAGTGTTATTGACAATGAAAATTGTTTGTGGATCTGAGAGAGGTAAAAAAATAGATACAAGCTGGGTGAGGTGCATGAAAAAGGATAACTGGTGTTATATGTGACAGAAAAGTATCAGACAAGGTAAAATGTATAAGACAATGGTGAAACCAGCAATGTTGTATGGGATGGAGACTGTGACTACTAGAAAAGGGTAAGAAGAAAAGATGCAGGTAGCAAAGATGAAAAAGTGAAGGTGGTCTATAAGAGTAACAAGACTTGACAAAGTGAAAAATGAAAAGTTGTGGGAGAAGATGACTGCACCAGCAACATCAGTAAATGTGGGAAAAGGCAGAAGAAAATTATTAATACACTTCTAAACTTAACCTGATGTTCTAATAACCCTAACCTGGGGTATTAGCACCTAACATGATGTACTCTCATACTAATCTTAAGCCTAACCCAAAGAAAAGGCTACCCTAAACTAAGACCAAAGGAGTTTGCTATGTCTAAACATGTTGAAACCCACTCAAACCTATATTCATTGTCAATATCTACATTTTATTGACAAAGAATATTTGTTGTCAAAGGTTTTATATAGTAAAAAAGACATCAGGCAGGCAGGTAAATGAACTGATCTTCAAGAAAGCTTGATTTTTTTAAAATTATGACAAATTTTTGTCAAATATGACAAACCTAACTTTAAAACTAAGTAAGTATAAAAATGTAATGTATGTCCATTTTGGATATATTTTTAAAAATTCTAATTCTTTTTACATAAGTACACCTCAATACCAAAAAGACGAAAATAATGGCAACAGGACGAGCCCATTTGAACACTAACATCATCCTTGATAACGAGCAGCTAGAACAAGTGAACACCTACAAATATTTAGGATCCTACATAA
>JAUYWI010127905.1:0-10005 GCA_034780595.1 Parotoplana pacifica | reverse complement strand
GCTACTTCTTTCAAAAAGTTGTCTTAATGTGACAATCTTCATAAACACTTACTTAACATGCAGTTAGAGTGGGGGGAAGGGGGCGTTATTAATTGGCGGGGCTGTATTAACAAGGATGAGATTATTTCGTGATTTCAGGTATTTGGAACAAAATTCCAACTTTTACTAAAACACAAGAATACAAGAATAAAATTGTCTTGTAGGGGAAACGCTCAAAAGGTTTTGAGCTTTGCGCGAATTGTACTTCGCTCGTGCTAGGTCCAGTTCCTGATGTTTTCTGGGATTTTTAATTTTGCTCAATCCCATTTCTGTATTAATTTGCGCCTAATTCTAGCTTTCTCGGTGTTACGGTCTTAGAGTTAACCCTCATTTCAAAAAATATTTGTGCGATGACGAGAAAAGGATCGCTGACGGAAAAATATTATTTACACCATAGATGGTCAAATAAATAATAAACAAAAATGTGAATTATATTCATAAGAAAATGGAAACAGCATCTTCTAAATACTGACGAAATTGGATAGTAAATGTTGATATTTAAACTAGCTGCAGGGAACGAATGTATTGGATTATGTTCCATTTTTATTTATTTTATAAATTATGTTTAAACGAAAGCAAAAACATAATTTAGTTATTTTTCCTGAAGCAGCATTCTTATATAAAACAAAAATAATTAATTATACTGTATTAGCCAAAATGATGAGAAATTTATTATAGATAAAAATTAAAATAATACAAATTTACGAAAGTAGTTAAAATTATTATTACGAATAAGTACATAGTATTTCTCATTAAAATTAGGTATAATGCCACTCATTAGTCCCTAGACAGTAGGTGTTTGATATAGAAAATTCGTGGATTATAAACTAAAAATACATAGATTTAATGGCTAATATTTTATCTATCTCTTCCATTAAGAAGAATTAATGGTTTTTTTAAAGTGATTTTTAAAACTTCCAAATGAATTGAAGATCCTCTTGTATTTATAATTTTATGATGTCCTCGATTTTTACAATATCTGGCTATATAGTTTACCTTGTTTCGTGTCATCTAGGAAGAAATTCAGTAATGAAACAACAGTAAAAGTATCAGGACTTCGTGGTGTTGTTGCTACCATTATAATAAACTACATATATTTTTCTGTTCATTACTTATTGTAATTTATGGCTTTCGCTACTTAAGTAATATATTGTAAATATTAAATAATATACTTTCTTTAAAACATAGATTTGTTGATTGTAATTTTTTCTTAAATGTTTTGTGTACCTGTTTATAGAAATCTACTATGCAATTTGATTTAACCTTTGATAGTGTAAAGTTTGAGCAATACGATTAGTTATTATTTATTTCAGATTGCTATAGTTTTTCCTACATTTTCTACCAAAAAGTAATCAGTATTGAAATTGAGATCCTATCAGTTTTTAGAAATCACGGAATTCCAGTGATAAATTATTTTCTATATATTTTGATTTAGAGTTATTATTATTTAGACGAATACCTGTTCATCCATGTCATGTGAAGATGCTGTCTATGTGGTTTATTGTATAGAGGTATATATTATATCAGTTTGATTTGATTAAAAATTTTCTTCTGTAATTATAAAACGTTATTCCGTTTTTGGTTTCAACGTCATTTTTACATTGTAATTATTTTGTTCGAAGAACAAATTCATTAGATTTTGATGTTTGATGTTTACACACTGGCTGCAAATATTACCAATATATGTATGTATTTGTTCGATGTTACATATAATATTTACCTGTTATTTTGAAACATTGATGGTTAAATTGGAATATTCAGTATTTGATGTGTCTGTTTTTGGATGCTTATTTCCACTTCTCAATTAGCTATCTCATGTAGCAATTACGTCAATGTTTCAAATTATTTCCATATCTTACGGATAATTTATTGTTATTACTGTTTTGCAATTCGCATATTATAATTTTTAACAAAGACAAGCTATTTCTATTGCTGTATTATTATAACTAACTGTAAATTTATGTACAAAACTTTTGTGAATAAAGATTTATATAATATCAACTTTTTATTTTTACTTTTATTACTATTATTATTATAACTTTATGGTTGAATAAAATTTTAAAAACATTCAATAATGTCAGTTTACATTTGTTGTTGTATTTTTTGTTAAATGACCAATATCAGATCACAGAATGATTGTTTTTCGCTTTTTTCTATTAATTGCGTAATTTGGTAAAATTGGTCAAGTTTTTATTTTGTATTTCATTAACTAGTTTTTGGTAATTTTTTCTTGAATAGAGTACGACTCTTTTTTTACATATATGTGCAGATTTTTAAAATAATTTCTACAACAAAAGATAGGCATTGGATCTATTTTTTTGTAAATGTTAAGATGACATTTTTGCTTTAAAATTCTTGCTTTTAATTAATCTAAATGTATCGTAGTTTAAATTATTAATAAAGTAATGCATAGACGATATTATTTCAACATAGCTGTTTATTCTGAAACATGAATCTGCTTTCGAAGGAAATGAAAAGGGATTGTATACCTACCTAACTATAATTTGTGTGTAATAATAATTGAAAGAGTTTGTTTCTTTTTTTACATAACAACTGACTTGCATTTTAATCTAACAAATATATCTATAACTGATGTTCATTTCTTATGGCCATAACCAGATGCCTTAGTTGTGTTTACATAGCTCTTTGTATATACACATATATTCATATAATGGTATTTTATATGATTCTTTTAGATTGACAATGGATTTGAGTGGAACTTCGCAAACAAAACAGAATGATATAAGAAAAAACGAGTTTGGAGTCACTTCAGTTATGTACACAGGGTGAGTTAGCACTTTATATGTTTGTTCGTATGTAGTTGTTTTAGTGCGGATTCAGTTTTGTTAGTAATGTTTTGCTAGATTTGCTTACATCCTATGGTAAACTGAGTTTATTTGGGTTGGTTCTGCTGGTAACCCGTTTTGTTTTGTATAAAGATTGTAAGTAGATGCATAGTAGTACGTTGGCATTTGTGCTACATGGGCATCATATCATAGGTACTTGTAAATGTGCAGCAGAGAAAGTTAATAAATAAGACCAGGCATTAATAATTTGTAGGCTATACTTCTACAAATATTTATTAATGTATAAATGAAGCTGTATGTCGACTAGGGGAGTACATCATGAGAGACATTATTCATAAGGGTGAACCATCAAGAGTGACCATAGCAATCGTCATAAGAACGAGTTGCTCACTTGTTACTATTATTCTCGTTTAGTTGTACAAAATTTCTATGGTTAGATGTAGGACATAATTTATTTTTACGACATTCCCCACATGATTGTATATCTGGTTTTACTGTTCTGAAATATTTTTTTGAACCAATAAAAATTGCGAACTAAAAACAAATTTAATTAATGTACCATTCTTCTGTACAAGATCTATTAATATCTACTTTCGTCACCAAAATACATTGCGGTCATTGATATAGGATTATATTGTTGAAAAGACGAAGTTGCAGCTCATTACCTCCATGACGCATAATATAAAGTGTGTACATTTTCACATCTAAAAAGTATCAAACTATACAAACTAAGTTGTCAAAGAAGTATTATTTTTAAAAATATTGTTGTATTCAAAATAACTTGGGTATAGAAGATAAACATTGTGATTGTTTTCCTTTCGACATAATGTTAAATATAATAATAATTACCCTTTGAGAGGATTGTATTTTTAAAATAACCCCTGGAACTCACCTGAAAAATTAACCTCGTAGTCACAAGGGAGGTAATTTTACCTCCCCCTAAAAGATCATACTTCGCGTACATCGATTGGGCTGAAATGTGGTACACAGGTAGGTAGCTTGAAAAGAGATGTCGAGAAAAAATGATAAAAATCGATGAATTCATTAGCTTCAAAATTAAAATTTGTCCGATTGACTTCCAATTTGGTGTGTAGGTTGACTAGAATTCAGATGATACAATTTCTGAAGAAATTTTGAACATATTATTGATTTTTTGGCAAAGAGTGATATTATTGGCCAAAATAGTTTAAATTACTCTAAAATCAAAGCGGAACGTTCTATCTTGCTCAAATTTGAAGTTAGAATTTGGAAGGTATTAGAAACAACTTATTAGATAATTGGATGCCTCACTTTTGTGGTTGCTGGTCTATGAGGTCCACCATACTGGGGGATATTATAAAAAATTGTTTTTTACTCAACTTTAATTTTTGGCCAATTTAATGGTCTTAAATGATTGATAATGCATTGATAACCACTTTTAAGCTATCTGGAATTATTTTGTTATAAAAACCAATAAAATGTGGATTTTTAAACTTTTTAATTTTAACTCATTTTACTTGTCCGGGCTTAAAATTACGTGACTTGATATGGGAATTCCCATGTATTAAATGATTTTTGACTAAGTACAATAATAATTATTAGTGTACTTAGTAAAAAATTATAATGCTTCAAATATTAACCACCACATATTATGCTAAATTTGAAGTTAGTTTAAATTTTATCATAGATCGAAATTTCAAAATGGTCATTTTTTAGCTTAGATTATGTCTTTTTTCTGGTGAAATTTTCCACAAAGCTTGGCTTATAGATAGGCATAATTGTCATAAATTATTTTGGATTTGAACAGTTAGATATAATTTATTCCAAAAATACATATTCTCAAATTGGCACCCTGTTCACAAAATTCAATATTTGCAACACATTTACCAAATATTAGTCAATTCTATTAATATTTGGCTTCATAATTGAATATTTTAACAAAAAGTACCTACATATTGCCCATTTGGGCCCAACCTCTTTTTTAGAGTGCCGTCACGTGACCTTAGGGGACCCCAAAAATGTTTACACCAAAATCTCCGCAAGACAATTTCATAAGATAATAATTTAATCCAAATCGGTTGTGTCGATTTTGAGCAGTTTAGCATGAAGTGCTAAGGGGGATAAACCCACCCACACATGACCACGATGCATTAAAGACATTGTATGTAGTAATAAATGTGGATCATGCACATCATGTTTGACATCCACAGAGTAATGTGGCATCCATAGATAGTAATTGGCATTTATTTAGCATTAATTCGGCATCCAAGTCGCTCTCAATCTGTGTATTGTTCTAGAAACTATAAACTACATAGTATGTTAAGTAATTTATGTCATCTGCATTTATCTTCGCATTAATATTACATCAACATTTATGTCTCTGTTGTTGTGATTCATAACAACCTAAATGGATTCTTTAGAATAATTGCAAAATTTATTTTGAAACCGATAAGAATGGTATAATGATGACAATACGAAGGTCATTCAGTTATTTTGGCTTTCATCATAATTTAATATATGTATTACGAAGAAGTGATATTTTTAGAGAAACGTCCTACTTAGTGTCATGCAGGTATTGTGGAATGTGCAATATTGTCTTCAACCACTCCAGAATTATATTTTAAAAACATGTAGACTTGTGGGTATCTATACATATACACAACCAACATGAATCGACTTTGTTGTTTACTTAATTTTATTAAGTCAAGTCTTTTTGAAATGAAAATGCAGGCCAGAACACTTTGTAGTATATACATAATGTGGTTCCATTTCGATGACACTACAATTCTTACTAGAAAACCGGCTTTTGTTTTTTTGTCATTCAGTTACTACTGGCTGCATTTCAATATCTTAGGTTTTTTCTCTAATTCTGTTTTACAATTAGTCATAGTTTCCCAGCTTTATTGGGTAGCGCAAATTATACGTTTGCATTGAATTATTGAGAAATAATTAAAATTTCAACCAAAAGGGTGACACAAATATGTTTACGAATCTGAAATTGATTTTGATATGTGTAGCAATTTTTCTAAATGAAAGAGATACCTTTTTACTCTGTTAGGTAAATTGTAAATGTTTTTAAACAAATGATAATCTTCAATAATATAAAGAGAAAAATTGATGGAAATTTGAGGAGTAATTAATATATTTCACATTTTTTAATGTAAAAGAACAAAATTGATTAGTTTAGTATTAAAAATATGTTTAGTTTATATATTTCATAACACGATGTGTAAGTGTGAATTACAAAAGAAAGCGAGATCAAATTTCTAGTACAATAAGGAGGTTCTTTGCTCTTTTTAAAATGTAAATGGATTAAGATTGCTTTATTATCTAATCTAAAAGAAATGTCTTTTTTCTTGTCTTTGTTGCAGGTACACGTAGTAAAGGCAAATTGTTTTTGTCCATCACTTCATAGCTATTAGGCGTTTAACCTCTACTATGATTAAACATAGGTTGTTAATTTATTGTCAGTTTGTTAGCGGGCAGTTAAAAGAGCATAATGTATATAGTGTAGTGGCCAGAATAGGTCGATTGATTGTAGGGTTTAGTTACCTCTTAAATGTGGGTATAATTACTAATATGTAGCTTAGTTATATCATAGATTGCTTATTTCCCATTAGAAATTGTTGTCTATTATTACAGTTCTAATAAATTAATATTTTATTTGTTTGTTATTTACAAGTGTTTTGTACCTATACAATACTAGTATTTGTACCTCAAGGTATTTTGTGTATTCTGTGTAGGTATATAGCTAAGTAAAAATGATTGGTACATAGATATTTGTGACTTAATTTTGACGCAACATTTCTTACATAGTGGTGGTATTACATACAACACACATAGACATTATATTATTAGGTATGACTATAGAAATTTTTAGTGTATTGTTTCCTCAACCAGGCCACATTAACTTTTTACAACATACACGCTTGATATTATATTGTCTTTGTTTTAGACAATTAAAACACCTTTCTGCTAATTTAGCAAACCATTAGGTTACACCAATCTCTGGACGTACAATTAACAGTCATTTTTAGGTAGGCAAGTCTGCTATTTCATTACTGTAAGTCAATGAGGATTTAATTTTTGTGATATTGAAATATATCTATATAAAATATATAACCATTTGGACCCTATTCTTAAACATCAGCGGTTTAATTACTATTTCATTACGTTACATTATTGGTTCCTACAGAGAAGAGGGTGATTTAATTGTTAATTTCATTCTGGATTATTACTTAACTAGATTTTTATGTATTAGGAAGTGCACAATGCTTTGCATTTTAATCTGTAATCATTGTGTTTTGAATCCGTTTACACAAAATACCTTTTAAATTATTGAAAATGTGACTCAATTTGCTAGGCAGAGGAAAATTCAAGTCATAAGGTACTTACTCGTAGTACCCATATAGGTACCAATTTCATATAGTAGGTAGATATTATATCTAGTACAAATTCTATTATTTATTGCACTAAAATTATGCTGGTAAAATTCTGTATCTAAATAATTATGGATTTTGTCGGTCATTATAGTGGTAGTTTGTAGGCACAAAGTGTAATATTTAGTAATTATTATGCAACCTACAGACACTGTTGTAGAGCGAAGTGGCTGCCTAGAGTACCTACTCATTACATGTAGCAACCACAGAAGCTCTTAACATTTTGTTAATTTGATTTGCTGATTTTTTTATTTGGAGCGCAACCACTACACTAGAAAAAATAATTTGAGAAAACTAATAAATTGCAAGAAGATACCTATTCATTGCAATCTTCATAAAGATTGAATAGAAGATAACCGAACAAGGTGTAGATATTATTTTTAGATGAATCCAGCTTTGAGCACTTTGCCAGATCGACTAAATGTGCTAAACTTTTGGTCAATTACTTTAGTTTAATTAAAAAGTTCAGTGGGCAGCATGATGGTGTATTGAAATTAAAATGTGAATTACGTTGTAGCTGGGTGAAATACATTCTAATGTGGTGGTACATGTTTCTTCCGTTGGTAGGTAATAAGTATTATAGTCATGAAGTTAATTTTGCATCTATCTGTATAAATAAACTTTTGCCGGATAAAATTAACTACATGGTCAAATATTCATGAATATCGTACATATTCCGTTGAGGTTACAAATTGTGGAATTTATTAAAGTTTGAAGCACAGGGTGTCTTGATTTCTACTATAAGTATGACTGGTTGGTTTGTGGCTGTAAAATACTTAGTATCTATTTATTCGTTCTATCATCGATGTAATATAAAAAATTTAATTTCTATAGTGTATACAGTCACTGGATAATGTAATTAGTTTTGTGGAGCATTGGGTTGACTTGCAGCTACTTGTTTCTTGTGTCTTGGATTGAGGTTAGCTAGACCCTGGAACACGTGCGAGCCTACCTGTTTTGTACAGTTTGAAAATTGGGTCTCTTTTTACTATCAACTACGGAATTGTACATTTATTTATTGTATTATGTAATCTCTTGTCAACAGTGCCGTTTTTAGTTTTATCCACTCGTGGTACATATACAGTGGACTATAATAAGTTTTGTTTACTATAAATAGATAGTTTACCAAGGTCACTATGGTAGTGCTTAGGTAATTTTTAAGTAATATCTTTGCTTATTATGTATATTCTAATTACAACAAAATTAAAATTTATTTTTTGTAGAAGTAGTAATGAATTATTTAGAATTCCTGAACTATAGACAGTAACTTATAAAATCTATGGTTCAAATAATCCCCCCCCCCATTATTATCATTGTGAGAAAGATTTTGGTATAGCTTTTGATGATAATTTAGATTTCAATTAATTTTGTATTAATGAAATTCTAAATATACTCTATATAAGCGGAGTATAAAGAAGTACTCTTATTGTACTCGATGAAATGTATTGGTAATTGAATTATTATTTATTACTTCGGCCAGTTTTTGGTCGCATTTGTATTATAATTTATATCAATATATGGATTTGTCTGTTTATTTTCGTGTTGGGGGGGGGCAGATTAGGTACCTAACTAAATATCTCTTGATTTTCGTATTCTAAGGTCGGTGTTGAAGATATTTTAGTTTTTCATATTATTATAAACGGATGATTTAGTGTGTGTGAGGTGTCACTTTTTGACTGGAAATGTGTCACTTGACTCGACTATTGTATACTCCCTCCTTCTCGATGATTAATCTGAAAACCGAATGGACTCGAGGATGTAGTGCTAGTTGGCCATTTTTCAAACTAGACAATAATTTATTATTTTATATTATTGATTATGTTTATTCTAATAGTTAATTATATCTATTGAAGCTGGTTTGGTTTGGAAGCATATTGATGTGATGTTCGTTCACTATTCATTAATGACAAAAGCTTGTGGACTAGGTATAGGTAATTATATGAGTTCATGTGATGGAAGGTTTTGTCTGGTTAGTGCTAATTATATATACCCTGAATAATTTCCCTCCTTTTTAATAATATTTGAAATAAAGTACGCATTTGTTAGCACTTCCAAGCAATTTCGGTGAATGATATACACAACTGGAATATGAACCAGCTCTATATATTATAGTAATTATTATTATTTGTGTGACATGAAAGTAGTTATAAAGCATCATTACAAAATAGTTTTAAATATTTTGAGTTACGATATTACCGTTATAGGATAAAGGGATACTAGAGGTGACCATTGAGCAAAATGATATGAATTCTTTCAATTTAGAAGAAAAAATCATGCCGGTAGAGTCTTCTAGAAAGTCTTAATTTATCCTCTTCGTATTGGCAGACGCACTCATCTAATACCAATGATAACACTTAATATTTCTTGGTCTATCAAATTTGAAATCTTATTTTCCTTTAGGTTTCAGCCACCCATAAAGGACCAGATATCCTCTGCTGGCTGTCATCCCTTGGAGCGTACAGAGCTTGGATACCATGACAACATTTGGAAGCAGCACCTGGTCTCCATGCGCCACCTAGAGGGCCTCCACTGTCCCCTGAAACTGAGCATGGAACGCAAGATCGTCGAGCGCAACTTCCAACGCTTGCCCGGTCTGCAGTCATCCAATCTTTTCAGTGACATCTTGTCGGGTCGAGAGGATCGCATTTGTTTTGATGACTTTCTCAGTCGTAAGTTTTGGTTTAGTTGTTATTGCTCGCTCTGGTGGTGTGTTTTGGAACTCAATAAAATTCGGCCCTTTT
>JAUYWI010127894.1:0-10005 GCA_034780595.1 Parotoplana pacifica | reverse complement strand
ATCCACAGATTTACATAATTTCAACATGGAAGAAATTTAATATACAAAAAACGCACTTTTTTCCGGACACCCTATACATTATACTATTTATAGAATAACAAAACACTTACTCACAGTCTAAAAACATCAGATATATAACATTTAAATAGTTTTATTTATATTTACAGGGGTGAGTTTGGCCAATAAAAAATCCGTGGAAATATAAATTTGGGAGCGGCCCAAACCATGGCAATCCCTACCCACAAAAAAACTTTTAACTGTATTTTACCAATTTTCAAAATTTTACTGTCAAATCCTCGGAAAAAACTCACACCTGCATTTATAAATACATAATTTAAAAGTTTTATATTACTTCTGTTGTTGAATGAATAAAAATTTATTGTACTAAATACTCAGATAAATTTTCAAAAGTTGTTGTCTTAGAATCAAATATTTAAATATAAAATAATCATAGTAGACTATTCTTTGTGTATAAATTAACAAAATAAATAATTACAAGGAGTAGAGTAGGTAATACTGCTATTATATACACCGTCTAGGCCACCACATTCGATATGCATTGTGCATTGGAGTATGCTCGTATAATGATTCGTCATCAAATGGTCCTGGAGGAATGATTATTTGTCATAAGTGTTTTTGATGATAGACTTGGCTTTATCAACGTTATCGCTGACGAATTCAATATCTGACAAATATGTAATGTATATACTATCCATTTCATGCAGCTTTTCTACCGTACTACAGAGTGAGTGTTTATTCAGTAAACAGGAAATTCCAACTCTAGAATAAGTAGTTTTTATTAGCTGGAAATCCCAAAACATTATTACGCTATTATGATTGGTCGATAATTTGTCAAAAATGCAGATGTGACATCGAAATGCTTACAGATGTTTGGACAGAAGCATGGACTGCAATACCCGACGAGACAATTATCCAGGTAGTCACCTCTGCATGGATACAACGTCGTTTGAGCAGATGCGTTCAAGTCCATGGTTCTACGTTTGAACATTATTGACATGATTGTGTCACATAACACAACACTTTTTGAATACAAACTATCATAGGTTTGGAATTTCCTGTTTTTTTTTTACTAAACCCAATTTGTGGTGATGACGCAATATACTGCAAGTCTTTTTGACCAAACAAATAAATTGAAGTAATTCAAAATAATTTATCAAACTATACATTAGATTGTCGACATAGAAAGTAAATTTATACAAAAACCACCGGACTGAAATTGGCACAAAGCTCAAGAGATGATTCCATTAGTAGCCAAATACCTGACTGAGTAATTCAACTGCTTCAGAAGAATTTCATAGAAAGAGATCTTCAATACATAATTATGTATGCAATTTATATACAATCAACATTACTATCTACAATTAAATAATTTATACAATATATAATCACAGTAAAAACAATTATCACCCATTTGAATTTCAATAGGAAATAGATCGAAATCAACTTGATTTCTTTTGTAGAATTGTTCTAAATAAAAAAACATTGCCATTTTGAAAATAAAGTCCATTTCAAGTTTCTTCCACTATAAAACATGTAAACGTACATTATGTATATAACAAACAAGATAATAATACTGATCCCCATCGTCAGAATGCTTGTCAAATATCCCCCATCACGTGAATCTATTGAGTTAAAATGTCGTCAGGTACTTTCATTTGATCACATCATATCAGGCAGAGCCAAGTTAAGGACTGATCACATTGTCAGGCAAAATTCAAGCTTTGCTTAATGGCGGATGGCGCACAAATGCCCTCAAAATCCCAAATAAATTGATTATTTTGCATTTTTTGGATAATCTTATGGATTTTGTGTGTGTCAAATTTCCTTTAAATCGGTTAAGGTCTATTTGAACAATTTCCAAAAAGAAAAAACATCCCACGACAATGAGGGATATCTCCCCTAAAACATCATTTTCTGTCAACAATACCAGCTGACACAAACACAAAACCTAGAGAACTTAAGGTAATAATAAAATGTGCATATCGGTAACTTTTAGAAATATTTTACCGCATTACAACAAAATGCAACAAAGAAAATCTCTGCTATCTTCTCGGTCTAGTAATCATTACCATCATCGTCATCTTCTTCAAACTCATCAGAAATGTACTCCTGGCCTAAACTTTCAAAATAAACCTTCAACAAAAACCGGATTCGACTATGCACCTGCTCGCTTGTCACAGGTCCCACACCTAGTCGGCGAGTCTGTCCATCATTAGTATTGCTACTAGTCTTGGCTATCGTATCATAGGACCGCCGACAATAGCCATACTCCTGGCAATACTCCAACAGAAATCTGTCGTCTTCTTTGCTCCATTTATGTCGCGGTGGTGAAGACTGTGTCAATCTTCTATCCACAACTTTGTTATCATCTCTAATGTCTTGAAGTTCCTCAACGTGTTGTTCTAGTTCCTTTTCACCGGTTTCAGTCTGCTGTACAACATTAATTGACATAGGCTGTGAGATGTTGGAAGAGAAAGTTGGAAGACACAAATTTGATTGCTCATCGCTAAAATCACGACGAAAGGAATCCGTATAGAAGCACGTCTCCTCATCAATGGCAAATGCTGGAAGACGACTGGATAAAGTACAATTAGGTGGCGCGGCATAGCTCAACTCATTCACCGGACTGTTTTTGGCAAGAACTGATGAGATGGGAGTGATTACTTTCGCAGTAGTTGATACGGGTGTGATTTTCTGTGTAGCACAAGCAGCAGAATTGGTCGTTTTTGTGGTGGCAATGACGGTAGCTGTTGAAGTTGATGCAGCCGTGGTCGTTGAGGGGATCGATTCTAGATTGATCCAGAGACCAGCGGCATCCACGCCAGAATTGGGCTGGGTGAGGAATGTATGAAGACTCGACACCGACTCTCTTCTCTGCGTCTTCTTGCGTACCGGATATTTTCGTTGTCTCCCACTTTCCGTTACTGATGACGTCATAGCCTGTGTTTTGCTGGGATGGGGGTGGCCGGCAGTGGCGATACCAGTGGGATTCTCGGAGGGCTTCTTGATCACATCGGCTGCACGTTGGAGAACTGTAAACAGAAACAAAACCGGACTTTAATGAAGTATGAAGTTTCATATTTTATTCAAAATTACCTCAAAAGCGCACTATTTTGCAGATCTAATTCTATGCATTACCATTACCTACCCCTATTTTCTGTAATCAATAACACCGAGAGTGGCAGTTGGCATTTTCCATCTTATTATCCTCCCTTCCTCTCAATCGGTTTTATTCACAAATGGGTAATTATTTCTAAACTGTGCGTATAACCAACTAAGCATATTATCAAATATCAAATTAGAATCCACCATAACAAGACCTTTTATAGATTAAATTGGTGTTACGAGTATTATTTCAGGACATTCAATGTACATATACTAAAATGTAAGCAATTTATTGGCGTCATGACATCTTGCAAACAGTTGCCAATTATTATGGTTTCTGAAAGTTGAGCCAAATTACTATTTTCATATGGGATGATCCAGTTAAAAGTTGTAACAAGTTGAAACTATCTAGTCTAGTATTTATCGATCCAAACAATGTAACATTTGTTGTTTATAAATTTGTTGTTTGTCGCTTTTTGCTAAATAGTAAAAAAGCGACTTCTTTGGGATCGATATACAGCCCCGCCAATTAATAACGCCGCCCGCCCCCCTATCTAACTGCATGTTAAGTATGTGCTTTATGAAATTGTCACACTAAGACAACTTTTTGGAAGAAGTAGCCATTTCAAATCTGAAACCTAATGGTTTTGAAGAATGTTTCAAAAGTAAAAGATTTGTGAAAAAACTCACTCGATTTTCTCCGGTAGAATTTTATTTTTGTAAAACCTTTTCCTCAAAGAAAAAAATTAAGTTAAAAACCTTTGAAAAAGAAAAAAAATGAAGTGGGTCTATCACAGATCTTTCATTTTTAGGTTTCAGATTTGAAAAGTTGTATTAATTTGACAATCTTCATAAAACATTTGCTTAACATGCTGTGTTAGATAGGGGGCGGCGGTGTTAGAACTTGCCGGGCGTATATGGTCCGTACATTTTTTTAAATAAACAAGAGATTACTCAGAAAAAACTATGAACTTTTAGTTTACTTAAAATCAATCGCAATCTTTAACAAATTCAAAATAACAGCCTACCTGATTTTGGTCGAAAATCTGGTGGCCAAGTTACCGAAACATTTTTCAGGTGGAAATTGCACTCATCCATGTACAAGATGCCTTTGTACACGCGCAATCCGCACCCGAGGCAGTGCCGCAAACCCAAACTGTCCACCTTGCGAGGTTTCAGTCGGGGCCTCTGTGTTTCGTGACATCGACAAGGGCACACCAGACGCCCATGAGAGACCACAGCTAGACTATCATCCACTTCCCATTCGTCGTCCTCCTTCTCTGCGGGCGAGATTATTGGCTGAGATTTCTGTGGACTTTGTGACTCACGTTTGGCCAATGTGGATACTTGTTGGAATGCCTGAATAAGAAATAAGCATAGAAATCAATCACTTCAAACTTGTCTATTTTCCTCTACAGACATGATGCTGTGTAGCTAATGACAACACGTTCAGATCGTTCCCACCGAACTATTGGACAGAAGAAACACAATATTTATATCTATTGTCATTTAAAATTAATTGATCAATTTTCAATCAATTTTGAAATGTTATTCTCAAGTGTCTTAACTTTTATAAGATGTTTAAATTGGTCTAACAGCAATATAATCGCAAAAGTGTTAATTGCCTTTTGAAAGCAATTAGCTTAGACTGGTTTTACAACAGGCCGGTGGGTTTAACTTCTTGGTCGCTCCATTTCGAGTATTTATTCCCAGTCTTCTGGCTCATTTATGCTGATGTCACACCACCCAACCAATTCTGTGTTTGTAACAGTTGAGCTCAGATGAGTACCCAGTACTAGGCTGGGAAAAAATTATCTTTTCATGCGTCTTCAGGCGGACCACTGAGGTCAAAAGTGCATTTGAAATAGCTATTGTTTTGACTGGGACCTTGAACGTTTCATACAGTTTCTCATAATTATTGGATTGATTTCTGTTGATATTATGCAACAAAATGGCAACAGAATGATTTATATAAAGTAGTGGCTACCAAAAATGTCACTTGTTGATTCCTTTAATTTTTAGTTTTATGCTCATGTTATAAGACAACCAAATTCCAATTCAAAACGGTCTCACCATTTAATTAGGGTTTTAGCAAGCTTACTTGAGAGAAAGATGAGAAAGGTGTATGACCAGCATGGAGGGCCACCAAGTGGGAACTAGCGAGTGGGTTGGGACGCAGATAACCAGCACAGTGTTTCACAATCTTCACTTCATTCTCCATTTCACTAACTATCAGATTCTTCAGTCGACTCCAAAATCGTTTCAGCTGTATTGTAGTCTGCATATCTTTGAAAAAATTGTCCAAACTGAAATTTCAAAAAAATCAAACAAATTGAAGCAGTAAGATGAACCATAAAAATCGATTGCAATACACAAAGTATGACTATCCGTATCTATGGCTGTGTGTATGCACAAAGTTATACTAATACAGATTAACCTCAAAACATCTACTAGAAAGTACACAGAGATAAACACATTGTTTGAGTTGATTGGGTAATAAAGTTTTGTTTGCATATCGAATTATAAAATGTGTTTCATTAAGATAGTTGTGATATCGCGATTATTTAATTCGGTTACTGTAATAGAAAATAGTAAGCATTGTGAAGCCAGGAAGTATTACTTCTTACTAGCTTAATTATACTTTAAAAGAAAGTACTAGTTGGAGTTTCCTGCATACGTGCAACAATAACTCACAATTTGAGTCGAATATATTCGACGGACAAATCTAGCTTGACCACTTGTCTCAGATTGAGCAGTCCGAGCAGATCCAGACGAAGTTGTGAGGGCAACTGGTGCTGCACGGAATTCCACATCTCAATCACCGCCTCATCGTCCTCGATTTGATCGGAATTGTCACTGCGGTCCAAGAGATAGCCAAGCTTAGCTAACTTCGACAAAACGTGCTCGTAGATCTTCTCGTTGGCCCCGGGTTCCTAGAAGAGAGATGCAAATGTACTCTACTGCAATTCTGTTTCTTGTACTAGTAGGCTGCAAAGTACATTCTTAGCTCTGTATTGTACTGCTGGCTGATGGATGATAGAATATAGCTTTCTATGGTCCACACAGAAGATAACACTACAGGCAGTTGCATAGAGAGCGATGTTTTTGTTACCGATTTATTTATAAATACAGTCAGTAAATTGATATGGAATCCTAAGTCAAAAATGTCCATACAAAAACAACGAACTTCGATATACTAAACAAACAAATAGCATAATAATGCAAACAGAAATATTATATTGCAATGTAGGACTGAGTATACATTCACATATTACACGTGTCGTGTCGTGTCGTGTCGTGTCGTGTATCACGTAAATTTATAAAAATCAACATAAAAATTTGTTGTTTGTAATGGAAACTTTTTACTCACCCTGTTTTGGAGGAAAATAGTCAAGCAGTAAAATCAAATGAAGATTTTGTTGCAGTTTTGTTTCTTAGTTAAAACACACTTTTAATAAAATATAATGTCATTATTTCTAGTTTTAAAAGAACTTTGCCCGAACCAACATTCCAATGATAAAAAAACAGAATTGATTTCTAACACCAGTCCCACTAGATTTTACAATCATTTAACCATAGAAGTATAATAACAGAAATCCCACTCATGATAAATTTCATAAACCAAAACATAGGCGTTACTAACATCCTATTCCCCAGAGTACATAGTCAGGCTAGATCCAGGCACCTCGGGATTGGGAGTCCAGTGTCCAACCACACGACCAGCGCTCCGTACAAAAGAATAGCTGCTTAAAAACATTCTTATACCCACAACAAACTACGGGAAATAGTTTGTTATATTTGTTTTGGTACGGGAACAGAACTATTTATAAATGATCAGACAAATGCAAACATGGACAGAACTTGTCACAAATATTCACATGACCGAAAAGCAGAAAGTCTGGCTCAGACAGAACAAACCAAATATATGTTCTGTAAGTAGCTATGAAATAATCAGAAGAGAAATACCAAACCAAACATAGGCGCTACTAACATCCTATTCACCAGAGTACATAGCAAGCAACTCTGGATTGACTTATGTCCTCTGGGGAATAGGATGTTAGTAACGCCTATGTTTGGTATTTATTTCTCTTGTGATTTATTTTACTACTTGCAGAGCATATATTTCATAAATCGATATCTATGTTTTACTTATTGTAGATAGGAGCTAAATCTATGTACTTAAATTAAACTAAAAAGATACTAAAAGTCAATAGATGTCAGCCCATGAATTTTAAATACGAACCTGGGTGATCCTTTCGCCCGCTGTAGTTTTATCTTCAACCGTATTATCAGCACTGATGAAACGTTGGGCAGTGAGCAGCTCCCGATAGAGCCGGTCAAGAAAGAGACGGGCTTTGATCAGGTCCTTTTCATCACTCTCTGAGCAAGGACTAAACATAGTGTGAGAACTGTTGTCGACTTCAGAGAAGATGTCGCCCTGAAGTACAAGACAAGTAACTGTCAGTCAAGTTAAAAATTAATGACCCATTACTTTACATCATATTTTTCTTTAAAAAATTCAGACAGTCATAACTTGTCGCCTCATCATTATAAATGATTTCATTAAATCAACCATTATTATTGTCAGATCTCCTACTACACCATTCTTGGTATTTCCTCTAAAAAATATCTCATTAATATAGCACCCAATTTATCAGAGAGAAAAATACTCAACCAACCAAACTCACTGAACACTTGGTTTTAAACTTTCTGCCTTTGAGAATGTCTCCTCTGGAAAGCATCTCTTTCTTCGACAGTTCCATGTAGTGCGTCAACGAGGAGAAGAACTCTGTCTCACTCAGTCTCCTAGGTTGATATTTCGACACGGTAACATCGCCAACCATTGCAGCAGTCAGCTCTTCGCCTTCTTCACCTGGTTCAGTACCATTGGGGCCCGGTAGTTCAGATCCATTTTCATTTGGCTCCTTCACATCCAACTGCTCTTCAAACCTTTCCATCGCTTCTTCTTGAGACTGACTATCATGTCTTTCATCTGATAGGAAGTCACCAACAAGACCAGCGCATTCACCAGGTTCCCTGACCTCTTCACGGAGAGTATCGATTGATTTCTGGTGCAAGCTCTCACAACTCTCCATTCTGTACGATTTGGCCAGAAGAAAGTTGCGCGCTCTTTGCAAGGATTTTGCAGCAATCGATTCCGAGCGATAGGGAGAAAGACGTTTCTTGGACGTAGAAAGTCGCTGCTTCATTTCATTCAACGATGGTTGGACAGCAGGCCTGGTTACCAAAGAAACGGTGGTCATTGTTGGCAATGATATTGCATCATGATCACTAGCCGATGTAATTGTCACAGGTGACATGGCGTTCAACGTGCTCGATGTCAAAACAGGGATATTTTCAGTGGACATTGCTATCTGCTGTGTCACACTTTGACAATCACCAAACTGACCAGCTGTTAACACTGGAAAACATTTCACTGGTCCTGGAAAATTGTGTATGCGATCAGCACCCGTATTCAAATGGTTGGCTTCAGCCAATGCGCTCATTAACAGTTGATCCGAATTAGCAGCACAATGAGATTCTTCATTGTCCAGTTCTTCTTTGAGCAATAATGACAACGAACTGTAATTGAGATTGTCCTTATGACCGTCCATCTGGTCCTCTGAAATATAATTTACATTGTCAAAAGCACCAGATGGTAGCACATGGCCGTTCACAAAATGGTCCTGGCTTGCCGAGGCATAATCTTTCAGGTTGTTGAAATCTTGCAATGTAAACGTGGAGGCGACCTCTTGCTTGACCAGTTGACTGTGTTCCATCGAGGCGCCTGGGTCAAACACCTGGATCGCATAATCAGCGCTGCATTGGTGAACTGGTTCCGGTGACTTGGCACTGCTCTCAAAGGCAGCCGTCAGAAGACTGTCATCTGGGTTTACCTTGCAAGTCAACTCTTCCTGATGCTCCTCAGCAAAATCAAAAGCCATTGACCCGTCTGGATTGGTGAGATTGACAACGTAGGTAGGTACCTCCATGCCTTGGTCTTGGTGCTTAAGTGCCCTTGGTGTGGAGACCAGTTCCACAGCTCCGGGTCCAGCAGTGTAGGAGCCTATCACCTTATCTATACTCGAGTCACTGCTGTTCAACTCCAAGGTATTCCCAACAAGATTTCCAATGGACCTGTTATTTAGGATAACTGGCATCTGGGCTTTAGAATCGCCTGCTGAATCAACAGGGACAAGGATGGTGGCCTGAACCTGATAGAAGCTTTCCGAACTATTGGCCAGCTGAACGACAGGACAGGGTTCTAAAAGTTTATTCTGTACCAAAACTTTATTAGATGTTGACTTTAGAGCTATTTTACGAGTTGGAATTGGTTGTTTCGATTTGGAGTTGGCTGCAGATTGTCGCTGTGTCTTTCGTATGGACACGGATTTAGCAATCAGAGTTGACTCCCGAACGAGCAAATTCTCCTCCAGAAGAGGATCAGCATCTATCCAAACACGGGACACCTGCTTTGAAAACTGGCGATAGCGGGGTTTGCACGGCGATCTGCTACGCTTAGGGGCATGACTTTTGACCGCAGTGGATTGTGACTGATTGTCAGAGAGAGTGGCAGGCGGAACCACAATATTCATGGCAAGGATGGCCGCCGCATAGTCGTCGGGAAAATGAGAACGGAGGTAGCACTGGAAATCCTTGGGCAGACAAGGCCAATGGTCAGATCGATTCCATAGTGGTTCTCTGGATGTGCTGTACTGTAACTTGGCCACCCAACTGTCCACACGAAGCTGGGAAAGATCAGCCTGTGACACCAAACTGGACTGTGAAAACAAGATCAACAAGGGATGGTCGGGCTGGCAGTAACCTTTGCGACGTAGCAAATTGGTCTTCCTGAGAACCAATTGGTTGGGCAATCGA
>JAUYWI010127883.1:0-10006 GCA_034780595.1 Parotoplana pacifica | reverse complement strand
TAATGTGTTCAACAAATACACATTTTTGGAAATACATATTTTTGGAACTTACTTCTTTTAATATAACTTTAAAAGTGGGGCCTGACTTATGAAAAACCCTGTATGTACTTGTGTGCCAGGTGTTTTTTATTGGAAACTAATAAGCAGAATACAGTATTTACAATGATTTTTTTACCAAATAAAAAAGGGTGGACAAGCTTGTGTTAAAATATAAATAAGGTAATGTCACATAGAGTAAAAAATAATTATTCTTTGGGTAGTGGGCAAGATTATTCAAATTTAATACTTCGTCAGCAGGCCAATACAGAAATTAAATCAAATACAAATTAAACAATTAAACAATTAAAATGATAAATTCTAGAGATCATACATAAATCATACAATTAATTGGAAAACCGGGAAAAGGTAAAGGATAGAATTTATTTTTAAAAAATAAAAAGAGATACAAATTAGAAACCTAATGCTTGAAGATGTTATTAAAGGAAGAAAAGGACCTAGCTTTTGTTCACACAGAAAGGTTGGAGTGTTATACTTTTCTGATTGCATAACACCTGATGTTATTTAATAGCCTGCATCTCTATCTAACTTTTTACAGACGATCGAAATTTCGTGACTTCCAACTTTCTACAAACCCAATATAGTGTTCTTACACGTCATCACTTGTTTTTTTTTATTCTATTCAATTATTTATTTAAACACGTTCGTAATTTATAAATTATAATATAAAAAATGTTGAATACAAAATATGATTAATTCAATATATTAACATTTCTTGTTTAGTAAAATTTTGCCCGTGTGTATGCATAAAATGGTTAACGTTTGCTAATGCAAGCTTTTGCTTTTCAGTCGTTAAAGTTAGTTTTTATAGTGTTAATTTATTATAAGAAATATGAAGTTTTTAAATTTGTAACAGTGTATATAAAAAAACTTGATACTAGAAATGTATAAAAGTTCGGAAAATTTCAATTTCTAGTCCTAGCGTGAGCTAGTTTTTATGCATAGGTAGACTATTTACGTTTTAAGCAAAATATATCAATATTGATTTCATCTTTCTTTATACAATAGGTTAATTCTTCAATAATTTCATCACCTTGATATTTTTCAGAGATAAACATTATAAATGATGTTCGACACAAATTTCAGCATTTTAATCAATATGCTAGTGACTTAAACATTAATGTTTTTATGACTTTGAATATAACAAAAGTTGTTCACAGCTAACGCAGGGCCAACTGGATAAAGTGGAGTAATATGTCATAGCTACTTCACACTTTCGTATTTTAAAGTTTTTGGTAAAGTGATTCTTATAACACTAGCTGATTTCTGAGACCTAACTCTAATATAATTAAATTAAAATTACTTGAAAGCAACAAACCCTTCAAAGCGCCTCGTATACAGCCGGATTGACTCATCCAACAATATTTAATGAACTCTCAGATATTTTTTGATAGATGTAAATGTTTGTTTACAGTGCCCAAAAATTTAAATATCAAATACAATTTAACAACTTCTCTAGTCCAATTATTTAGCGCAATTCAGAAATAGAATTCATCAGGGTTATACAACCAACTTCAGGTACTCTAAATGACACACCAACACAAATTTTAAAATTTAAATAAATCTCATGTCAGAAATGTAAAAATTGGCTGACTGTTTAAAAAAATACAAAATGTTTATTTCAACTACATCTCCTTC
The DNA here is from genome assembly GCA_034780595.1 of Parotoplana pacifica. Taxonomy (NCBI): domain Eukaryota; kingdom Metazoa; phylum Platyhelminthes; order Proseriata; family Otoplanidae; genus Parotoplana; species Parotoplana pacifica. The sequence goes on along the minus strand of JAUYWI010127883.1, from coordinate 8,311 downwards.
TGAAGAATATCATTGGATAAATGCAAGTGATAAAACAAGAAATTTTATAAGATCAAACACAATTACAAATTAGATTAGATAAAAATGATATACCATATGAATAGACAAAACCTTTTTGACCCAATTGATAATATTGCTTTTTTATCATGACTTACAATAGAAAATTTAAAATTAGAAACACATTGCTGATAAAATTATGATAGACAAATTAAAAGCTTTAGATAATTTAACTTTTATACAAAAAATAAAAAGTTTTATAATTCAAAATAATTTAAATTTAAGTAAATTTAGAAGCAATTTAGCAGATACTATTTAGAAAGAATTTAGAAAGAAGTAGACGTATTTAATATCTGATATTTGGTTCAGCTGATTTACCAGAAAATGGTATCTAAAATAAGTAAACATATATAAATATTGTTCTATGGTAATTGATTTATATATAAATTTCCTTTAAATAATAAAACCAGAATAATAGCTAAAAATCAATTCAAGAAAATATTTAAAGAATACAATAGAAAACCAAAGAAACTATGATATAAAACAGTTAAATAATATTGGATGGAAATAAATCTATTTAGCAAAATGAGTCAAATACTGTAGTTATTAAAATATTTAATAAAACTTTAAAGATAAATGTATAAAAAGTTTACAGAAATAGGTTCACAAAAATTGTTAAAAATAGAAACTGAAGTAGTTAAAGTAACAATAATAAAATTTATTCTTCAACAAAAATTATATCAAAAGAAGCATCAGAAAATCCAAATATTATTTTGGGTAAAATTTCAGCAAATAATTATAAAATAAATTTATTGACAAATTAATAAAATAAAATCCAAAATTAAAATTGGAGATAGAATAAGAATATTTAAATATTTATACACTTTTGATAATGGGATAATGGGTACAAAGCAAATTGGACAAAAAAGTAAATAAAATTTCTCATATCATAAAAGTATTAATGAATTAAATAATTACAATTAATTAAAAAAAAAAAAAAATAAATGATTAGAAAAATAAGTTCCAAAACCACCTGTTCAAGAATCTAATAAATATTGGGACAGGATTTAAAATTAGTGGATAAATAAAATTTAAAAAAGTCAATGTTCATTTTAAAAAAAATCAATGATAAAATTAAAAATAAATAATATAGAAGTAAAAGTAGATCCTGTATTTAAAATTTATAACTAATAAAATATGCATATAACAAAAGAAAGTAGTTTATGTAATCATTCCTCTAAATAATTCAGATCCAGGGTATTTAAATAAAGTTGGATCCACACTAGTAGTCAAAATAAATTCACAAGCAAATTGACTTCTTCTTTCAGATGCTTATATTAGATGTGATTTTAAAATAACAATTGATACTGGAAACGGAGTACCTACCATTATGAAGTATAAGTTCATAAAATAATTTCTTCCCTAATTTATTTAGTGCATACATACTTTCAAAAATTGATATTTTACTTGCTTTATGTTTGTATTTACCTGATTATATTGTTATGGTAACAACCAAACTTTGTATTTCAATCGGCAATGAATAAGCTTCGTTTTTGTTGGTAAAATGTTATTCTCGAAAGTAGTCAAAAACCTGGATGCTTAAAAAATTAAATATTGTTTTTGCTCAATATATTTAGAAAGTTTTCTAAATACGAATTATTCCAAATCTTATTATTTCTGAAGTTATGAAATAGCATTGTTATCAAACTTACCATTCTTAAGTAGTAGTATCATTAACAGCAAATATATAACTTTTGCGTAAATTGCAATCTTTTTCATTATTGTTAGAAGTTAGAAGAGATTTCACCAAACAACTAGTGGAAGAATATATTAGGGTAGCGATTCTTTTTAATTTATACCTTTTGAAAGTGAGGATATATCTACACAAAGAAACATGTTTTATTGGAGTAGTATTTATCCAATATAAATAAAGGTAAAACACTTTTTATAATTTATCATTTGTTTACTATATCTACATGTTTAGTGAAACTTTAAAGATATTTGACATGTTCATATTACCAAATCATCTACGTAAATATCTTGCTATCGGTTAAGAACAAAGCCACAAAGAAAATTGTGAGTGAAGTTTAAATCTATAAAAATATGAAAACAATTGGACTGTCAGAGAACACTACGTAATTTTTAAATTATGTAACAAATTTTCTTTAAACAAATAGGACTTTAATTCTCATATTTGTCATTTTTATATTTGGTCATTTCTATATCCGACTTAGCATATCACAGTTGACCATTGTACAGATTTGTTAGTGGCTAAATCATTGATGATGATAATACACAAAATATTTATGGGTTGGTGTAATATTTTATTTACGAATCGAAGATTCTTTCGGAAAACTAGGTGGACTACCGATCAGAAAATCCAGTCAAGGTCCAGTTATGTCACACTTTTTAAAATTACTTGGTAAACTGAGAAATATTGTAGTGTTACAATGCCATAAAGTTCTTTGAAGAAAACAACAACATTCTTTTACCAGACACCTCTCAAAATACTTTCAACAATGTCTTGATGGTCTAGAGTTTCTTCATACTAAGGTTCAGTGTGAGTTGAGATACATTTCTAAGGACATCGATGCTTCGAGGCTGCGGCGAATGATTATTTTTGCTTACTGCTAAGAAGCTGTGAACTTCCTCTGTTTTCCTAAATTCCCTATTTTTGAGTACGCAAATATGGCACTTTTTGTTCATTGATTTAAAAAAAATACACTGACACATGTAAACTAATTATGTAATGCACTTAAAAATCCATTTTTAAACAAAAATAAATAATGCATTTATTACCGACTTTGGAATTAAAATTTTAAAAATAAATTTATAAAACTATTATGTATACTTTGTCTATACTTTGTCATCTAGTAACAATTGATTATTAAACAGAATTGTGATAATTGTGTCGGAAAGAAACGTCGCAATAAAATGAACATATTACTTAAAAGATTTAAAACGACATCAACAGACCTGCCATATAAAAAGTAGTGGAATCCACTAGATCTCCCTGAAATCGTTGCTGTAATCAATAATATCAACCATCGAAGCATAGACAAATTAAGGTTAGGTGAGCCTAAATGCTATATATTTCTATGGGGCAAAAACAGAAGTTTTGAACTATTACTGGAAATCCGGGAGTTTTTGTGTGGCAACCGGGAGACCAGAAGATTTTCGAAAAATAGTGTGTATCTGGGAGGTCTCCCGAAATCAGGAAGTTATGGTCATTTGACCTTGGTTAGGCATCCCTTTAAAAGATATTTAACATCAAATTTTATTGGTTCAGTGCCTGTGTCAATGCAGTAGAGTAGATTTTAGTGAGTCACATAATAAGGCAAGGCTCAAGAGCTCAAGAGACACTGCCATTTAGTTCACTAACAATGGGTGACCTGCTCTATTTATTCATCTAATTGCGCTTTCTTTTCTGTCAGCTACATTCTCTTTCCCTGCAAACTGTTCCTATCATTCAACATATTTGTTTTTTATTGAAAAAATAGACTTGAACATTTTATATGCAACGTGAGACAAGTAATCCAGTCATTTCAATCATGTCACGTCTTACTGAAGAGAGGCGCATTGAAATTATGACCCTGTATCAGGGAAGTCACGTTACAGTTACTGAACGGGCAGAACAGTACAATGTTAACAGGAAGACCATCCAGCGTTTGAACAGCTATAATATCAGGGGGGAGTCTGCTTTTAGACCCTTTTTTCAAAAGTAAAAATTAACACCTAATTTTCCACAGTTTACTTGTTAACTCTCCTTGGTCATGCGTTTTACAAATATTTTCTTTTGTATTAATCATTAATTTGTTGTAAAACACTGAAGCTACCGTGGTACCACAACATTATGAACATTAGTTCAAGATGACGTAAAGGGCACTTTCATCATACATTTTATCAGTGCATATTTTAATTCTACAGCGCAAACACTTTAATAAGTAGCATATAAAGTAGTTTGATTTGTTGTTGTTGTTGTTGTTGTCAGGTATATAGATATATGCCTGATAGATGTTGTTATGGTGGCCTTGTTTTCTTTAATGATACATTCTATCAGTACAAATATTTTAATCTACGGCAGTTATACAATCTTGGTACAAGTCTAACATCATTCATGGCCAATGGAAACACGATTCCTCACGCTAGGCATAATCATTGCCTGAATAATATAAAATGTTCGTATATTTCAGATCAAAGCATAAAAGTAAAGAAAATTAGCAAATTTTGCATAAAAAGAGAAAAGCAGAAAATTTGCAGAAGAAAAGTATTGGAAGCCTGTTTTCTTATTAAAGGGCACTCACGCTGTCAAAGCAGGTTCATTTTACTGATGCCTATTCATATTTTTATACTAATTTGATGTAGCAACTGTTATTTTTTATAAGGGAAATAATGGCAATTTTTTAAGTGCCTCGAGGGAGTGTATTAGGTATTTATAAAATAACTTGAGATTTAAATATTATTTAAATAGAACTAAATTCAAGTTGGCATTAAAAAAGTATCTAACTAATATTCTGGCCAAGCCTGCCTCATAGCTGCACTTCCCCAGGCCCTCTCCATTTAGATGGCTCCCTCCTTACACAGGCTTAGCCCTACCAGGCATATCTCATAGCTTTCCCCTCTCCAAGACCTTTTCAGTTACTAACCCCATCCTAGTCTGCTCCATAGCTCTACCCTAACCAGGTCTACCCAATAACTGCCCTTGGACAGCACGGGGACAGCCTGAGGAAGGATATGCCATAGCAATAGGTTTGGAAACAATTCAGCTTTGGTGAAAAGGTAAATCTCTGGTGAGGGGGCAGACCTAGATATGGGGCTAGCTATGATTGGACAGATTTTGAGTAGGGAGCAGCTATAAGGCTAGGGGTGGGAGGAGCTATGGCTAGGGCCTATGGAGGTGCACTATTAGGCAAATTTGGTCAGTCAATATTTGTTAGATACCTTTTTTTAATTTGATTTTAAATTCTATTTAAATAACACTAAGTCACAAGTTGTTTTAATATTAATTATACAAATACTTTCATTTGTTTTACATAGTGCCAAAACTGTAAAAACCAAACAAAAAGACAGTTCACATTTTATTTATTTAAAGTTTTTATTTTTTATTTTTTTAAAGAGCTACCTAAGCAATATTTAAACATTTCGGGCATTTGAAAGTGTTCATAAAAACTAAATGTTTCAGTTAAAATATGATATTTTATTACGTACATCTTGTAAAAAAAGTATTTCTTTTATTATGTCTCAGAACTAATAATATCATTTTAAATAATTGACGCAGTTATTTTTGATGACAATAAAATAATATAAGCATCATTATAACACAAAATTACAAACATATGGAAATAATGACGTCAATTTGCCCAATGGGGTCATATAATAACCCCACATGCATTTTAAAATGTTGATAAAATAATACAAAATATGTAGATGAAATGTTAAATTTTGTATTGATGATTTACTTGTTTTTTTAATCATTGTGACAATAAATTTGCCAAATAGGTTTAAGAATGGTTAACTTTAGCTTTCCCTAAACAAATTTAAAAGAAAATTTGAAATAAGTAAAATTAAATAATGTCAACCTAACAAGATTAATTAATGTAGGTTTATACCTATGTACACAATTTACAGATGTATCAAATTATATCGATCCTGGTTTTTACAACTACATATGTTATTAGAAACTTAGTAAAAACCTTTTTAAAAATATAATTCGTATATATCGGTAAAAAACTACTTCCCTATACTTCGTAAAATATAACTAGATTGCCCTAACCTTCTTGTGGGTTAATTTGTAACCGAAAACTCTTTTGGGGGTCCTGCTAACCCGAATGAACATTATATTTCTAATATTCTGATAAAGAAAATAAACATGCGCAAATGTAAAGCTATATGTTTAATTTAACAATATGGTTTATGTACCAGCAATTTTTACTATTATGTAGAAAGTCTTTTTAACATTGGATAGGCAATGTTTGGTTTCAGGCATCAAAACGTCTTATACGTCTTTTATCAAATTATAGATGTTGAAATGGCTTAAAATAAAAAGGTGTGGCTGATTAAAAAGAAAGAACTATTTTAAATTCAAATAGAACAGTTTTTGTTGCAGATAACCAAGATTGCCGATGTAACTGCGTAGTTAGTTAGAAATACTTCAAAATTATGCAAATTCACATTTCTGGAAAAAATTGTTTTAAATCATAAAATATAACTTTATTTATTGACAGTAATTGATATTCGACAAAATATTTTTTTGAATATACCATAAATAAAGTTGTTTAATTTATACTTTTAGGTATATTTCTGGAAAAATGTTTTATTTCAATAATTTTGATGTGTTATTTTCAAAATGTTTTTGAGCTATTTAAATTTCAAACATTACATTACCTAGATTTTTTCTAATTTAATTATATTAATATAAACATAAATATTGTAATTAACACAATCAATAATTCTCTCAGATTACTTTCTTGATACTCCAATCAAACTCATGAATGTATGTAACATTTTAAACTTTCATATCATTTTACCAAAATAGGTGCACAAATGCTCAAGCTTTTCAGAAACAATTTTTTTTAACCAAAAATAGTACATTATTCCACAAGTGTGATATGTGCTTTTTGAACAGTTTTACCGGTTTTGAATGCTCTGCAGAAAAAGAATATAATTCTATAATGATAGAAATCGCTTTCATTTCATCACTACTTCTGACATATTTAGTCATAATAAATGTAAATCTCTTAAAAGCAAACAAAAAACCTGAGAATAGAGCAAACGTTTGCATTTTTTATCGATTTTTTGTTTGTGCAACATTTTTTGTTTAATTTTTGATACTGAAATGAATGACGAAAAAATGTCACTCACTAGCTTTGGTCATAAAATGAAAGAAACGAAAAAGAATAGTCAAACAGATCTCTTGATAAATGTTAATTAACTGTGATGATGAAATAACCGATTGTTCATTTCACAATAAGTTAGTTATTATTTAACGTGGTCTTTTTGTGCTAAGTTTGGTTGAATTTTAATTTCTGTTGGACAATACAATATAAGTATCCAGCATGACAACATTGTTCATATATGGCATTATGACAAATGATCAACAACAACAATTTTATGTGGTCCTACCATCAAACAACAATCACGCCGAATTTTTAGAAAACGCCGGCAGAAATTTTACCGTTCAACTAGAGATCCTACTCTTCTTGACCCAAGATGGCCAGTTGGCCTGGTAAAGGCAATGTATCACCGTGATTGGGACGATATTCGTCCCAGTGAAGCAGACACCTTTTTTGAGTGAAGCAAACCCGACGCACAAGGAGGCCGGTGGGGGAATGACCCAGTCGCTAGCTGCCCGCTGACATTAAAAGTTGAATATACACAGACGACTGTCCCAATCTTAGATACGTTTAAAATTAATTTTGGTCTATTCGCGTTCGTTCATGTTTACTGAGGCCTGGAGATGAAGAGGCCCAGCAATGAAGAATCAATCATGTATCATCGCGATTGGAACAATGTGGAAAATGTGAAGTGGCAGATATGATATATGAAGGCCATTTGTCTGGCAAGTAAACAGAGAAAGTAGTACACACAGAGGCACAACAAAAACAACAGAATCCCGATACATAGGCATCCTTGCTTATATAAAACAGACCCTCCCATTACCTGATTAAAAGAAATGAAAACGAAAAATGTTTTGGGAGATACAGGTTTATTTTTTTAATAATAACACACAAGGAAGTTAAAATTTTGTCAATAGTGTATAGTTAAATGATGTGAAAACACAATGAACTATTTTTTCCTTGTGTTTATAAAGTTAATCCAAAAGGCTATTTCACTAAACATTTGAATATTATGTGATACACCAAAACATATCTAGATAAATAACCAGTTGGATAGAGGATAGATAAGAAACTTTATACATAGTTGTTTTTTTGTCATTTTTTGTTGATTATTATAATTCTGCGTATGTTAATTTAAGTGTCAGTTAATCAAACAAATTGACTGAATAAGTGACTAAATTACAATAAAGCAAAAAATAAAATAAATATCCAATTTGAAATGGATGTGTAGATATTTAAATAAAACCACATATGAAAAATAGCGCAAAGTTTAAAGTTACACAAACACATTGATAACTAGTGAGGGTCTGAAGCATTTAATTGCAAGAAAATGGCTTTTGAATTATACGTCGTTGAGCAGACTACAGAACAATTAGCCTGATATCACATGCATCAAAAATTATGCTTAGAATACTAACTAGAAGATTGGAAGCAAAAGCAAATACATACATTGGACAAAGTCAATTTGGATTTAGACG
>JAUYWI010127872.1:0-10007 GCA_034780595.1 Parotoplana pacifica | reverse complement strand
GAAACTCTGTTCCATCCTTTCCATCAATATTAAGCAAAAATTGCGTGAGGAATCTTGTTTCCATTGGCAATGAATGATGTTAAGATTGTACCCAGATTGTACAGCTGCTGTAGATAAACACTTGTATTTGAAATTGATATCAGGATTCAATATACAAGCCCAATCAAGAAGATACCTGAGGGAAAGCTTTTTTATCCCAGTACATTTGGATAACCTTGAGAAAGCCCCTTAATAAACAAAATTCTCCACAATCTAAAATCCATGCATTTTTTAGTTCAGTGAATTCTAAGTGTCCTTCCTTTGAAAGATTATCAGAATTCAGTTTAAGTTCACAGCCATCTTTCCCCAAACAGACAGTAAAGAGAACTATGAAGAAAATAAAATATAGAAACTTCTCAAGCATTTTGTATTAGTAAGCAACCCAATACTTCACAAATAGTTTATTATAAAGGACAATAACAAAATATAATCAGATGAAATTTTATAGTTATTCAGTGAACAGATCCTGTTAAAATCTTCTGCATACTGACCTTTGTACATAAGTTTCTACCTTATATGCTACTTATTAAAGTATTTGCAATGTAGAATTAAAATATGCACTGATAGAATGTATGATGAAAGAAAACAAGGCTAGCATAACAACACCTATCAGGCAGACTGTTATTCTAACACAAAATATTATATATGTAACTGTGGGCACATGGTATTATGACACAAGCTACATTACATAATATACTGTGTAATAGATACCTACATGCATAAAGTGCAGTGCACTCTATGTTGTCTTGAAATAATGTTCATAATGTTGTGGTTTGCACGGAGCTTTAGTGTTTTATATAAAGTTAATGAGTAATACCAAAAGAAAATATTTGTAAAGGCAAAAGAGAGATAACAAGTAAATTTCTGTGGGCAAAATTAGGGGAGCATTTTACCTTAAAAATTATAGCTGCTCAGGTTTGGTCATCACTGTATTTATGTATTGAATATATTGTACCCTTTCCCCATTGGCCATTTCTTTGTCTACATTTATCAATATGCTTCTAGCTCTGAGTGATTAATCATTGGTGCAATGAACCATGGACTTCTACATATAATTAGCTAATTATAGAAGTCCATGAATGAACACATTTTTAAACAACTTGTTAAAAATAATGTAGATCCATTTATTACAAAGCTTATACAGAATGTCGCAAAATATGAATGAAAATAGAAAACGTAAGAAGTCAGGATAGAATTCATCTCAGTCACTAGACAAATTTCTCACTGATATACGATGTAGAATTCTTGAATGCCAAGCCCAAATGAATATTTTCATTCCTTTTTAGGCTTGAATCTCGGTCACCTTTTGTTTGTTGATACTGACAATTTAGCAAGGTCTCTGGACTAACTCGACAGGTTTTAATGAATCTGTAAACTGATGCTTCCTTTCAGTCTTTTTTTAGTTAGTCAAACTTAAGTGTGCAGACCATGTATCTATTTCAGGACCATCACTACACCATCGACGACGCGTACCAAAGAGATATGAAATTAGAACAGGTACAGAAACGTTTCCTGAGTGCTCAGCTGATTATTATCGTAAAATTTATTTTACGGCAGTAGACACTATTGATAATCATTTTAATCAATCTGGATTTCAATCATATATCTACATGGAGTCCTTACTTACTGCTTAAATCTCTTAAATCAATGAATTTATTGTTGAATTGAACATTAGAGTGATATACTTATCGGCCACCTATACTACAATGAGGAAAGAAAATACAGATTTGTTTTGTAAGGACATCCATCCACAGCACCCAATTTCTTTATAATACATATCGCTGATATCCCCATGGTTTACCTATTAACAGGCAGCTGTTTGTTAGGTACTTTTCTTGCTTACTTATTATTAAGATAATACAATAGATATTGTATCTTACATTAAAAGTAATATACAATGTACAATATCTATGGATAATACACCAAGTAAAACAAATAAAAAGTTGTGCTCTCCGTACTCTATGCTGCGTACTTTATTAAATTCTTTCTAATTGTGTTGAAATGATTTTCAGTTAACTTCATCTTCTTAAGAATCTACGATGGCCTTAGTCAACAATGTTCAAAATACAATTAAACAATTTTTGGGGGATTATGTACAGTAATTCAGTTTAAACTGATTGCTGCACTGTAAAGCAACACAGGCCATGTCGAAACTTGAAATTGCTATTTAAGCTCCACGTCCACGAAAAAGTGTAAGCTTGCGCCTTAATCATCCATGTTCAACATGAGTTATATATTTTAAAACTGTAAATTGTCCAAAAACTTCGATACCAATTGAAAAGTATTAACAAAGATTGAATTTTATGACTCCGTTTTTTTGTGAAATCTACTCTGCAGCACGAATTTCTCTTTTGCTTGTTGTTTGATTTTGCTAGAACTCTTCTTCAAGACATATGTTGCCAGCCAGAGGGGGCTCTGCCCACTCACACATCGTCAAATGTGCAATAGATTACGGCATAAATTTGAAAATAGTTCCAAAAAATGGAGTTTTGTGACTTTGTTTTTCGACTATGTGCAACTCGTATAAGCTGTTATCCTACACCAAGTTTTATATTTCTTGTTCTCTGATGTCCCTAGCACCCAAGTCAAAATTGTTTGATGTTATCAGTGGGGACTCCTCCCCCACATCCTCGAAAAAAATGTGGCTGCCATAGTCACCAAGGTACAAATCCGACCTTTTCGTTGTTCACCAAGCCAAATAAATTCTATACACACTCATTTTAGTATCGTAGGTAGAAAATTTCATGCATTATTTAGTAAAATAAAAGTTATACAACACTATATTTATATTCGAACAAATCCAATTATGAGAATCGAAGTTGAAATTTTAAACGCTTCGCTTGAGGATGTTTACTACAGATATTTTCAATTTTGTTCTTTTTGGTGCGGTAGCCACAGTGCGGTTTTATGACCGAAAATAAGGTTGCTGGTTTTCTTGAATTTGTGCCAAATATGGGTTGCTTGTCCAAATGGAAATTATAGCTGTGAACACTTTGAATGTTCAAATGAATAATAAAACTTATCTCAACTTTATTCCTAGAAGAAATATAACAGTGGATGAATTGTTTGTTTAATCATTTTTCTAAAAAGATATGTACATAAAACTAATAATATTGGTAGTAGAATGTTTCTCTATGGTTTATGTCTTTTCATTTACAAGAATAGTTAGTTCCTAATTTTTGTAATTTGGTAAACATGGCAATAAAAGTGTTCGGTGTCATAATACATATTACCTTGCTATTGAACACAAATGAGAGCCTGCATCTACTTAAATGCCTAATCTAAAATGCATCCTTCATGCTACTGCTATTGTCTATTCACAATTTCCCTAGCTAAAAAATAGTGCTGTGCACAAGAGAAGATGTGCTGATGCATTTGTCACCAAATTGCTTATTAGAAAATCAGGCTCAAACCGGGTGGCAACCTTCTGTTAAAAAGGAGACTAGCTCAATTTGGAAACTGATAGAATTTTGAATCTACTTATCAGTATCATAAGCTGTTTTTATCAAAACTCTGAAAACTAGGACTGCAAAAAAATACTTAAAATAAATTTACTATTGAAATTTTCTATCAAAAAAAGGTAACTAGATAAAGTTTTAGTACTGTTTTATTAGTCATGTTTGGAAATTATCTTAAATCTGGAACCCTTGACAGTGTCCCTATAAAGGGATAAATATAGACCAGTCGCTGCGACTGCTTTTTATCCTCTAAGACCACATATTTTAATGTTTGATGTTTAATGTATATTTTGATGTTTAATGTTCAGCGTATATTTTAATGTTGTGCCTTTTAATATATTTTATTATATTTATTATTATTATAAAGCATCAACACTAATGCGAATTTTAAAAGTTGTTTACTCTTTTAACCGTCAAGGCTGAAAATTAAGAAAAGTTTTACGAAAATAATAAATTTTTACCAGGAAATTTTGTTTCTTTTTTAATAGTAGGCATTTAGAAAAATGAATAAAGCATAAATAAATCAATTTTTAATATTAAATAAGTGGTAGAACGTTGAAATTTACACTTCACAAGAGACATTTAAAAAGTAGCTAATTTTTATAAATATTTCAGCTCGATTCTTAATCATCTATGTTATCGGCATAATTGTGATAAAGGAACATATCTTTGAGACTTCCAATATGGTTAACATTAAAGACAAAAAAGTTTAATTTAATTATAAAATATAAAATTCTTTTTTGTGGTTGTCATGACGATATTTACTCTATAAAAATTATTTTGGTTGAACATAAGACTCTACAAAAATACATACGGGCGATGTAACTGTAGAAGTAAGACAAAATGAAAGTTGAACCAGCTGGAATAAAAAGCAATTTAGATTCTAAATCTCAAATTAAAACACCCAGATGCATGTAAGTGGTGTTTGAATTATTTATCAACTTATAAGAAAACAAACAATTTTTCCTATACAACAAAGAATATAAGAAAACAAATGATAGAAAAACTGTATATAAAGAAGAAACAAAACATGAACTGTTTCTATAATTTAATAGTTACAAATCAAACGCAAAACAAGAAAAATAAACCAAGGTAGATAATGGGAAAATTGATGGACAAAAAATGTCCAAAACCATCTGCTTTTAGTCACATGTCACAATTCTAGGTAGATTGAATGATTGCCTGATCAAATAGCTACGTATTAAGAATTGAAAAAATATATAACATTATTTTACGCAGTTCTGGAATAGTAATAACATTAAACTGATAGGAAAATTGTCAAACAGAAATGTTAAATAAATTTAGATTGACATGCCTACAGTAGGTACCTTGTAAATTATAAATATTCCAAAATATTGATAAAAATGTCAAAATCTTCAAATTGAGAAATTACTTTAGAGTTGATTGAACAAAGAGACTATAGAATAACATATTATCATTTAATTTTTCCAAAAAAAAATTGAAAAGACAATGGTGATTAAGATGTGAAAAATGATGACTTTTTGTACTTTTAATGAATTAAAAATATATATACAATACTTTTATTAGGTATTGTAATCCTGACCCTGACTAAATATGTGAGATATGTATGATATATGCATTTGAAGAATTATAAATAGCTTTCAACTTATGATCTTATGATATGTATAAAATCAACTCCGCAATTACCCTAATTATAACTTAATGAATTATTGTATCATTCACTTCCAGTTTTTTTTTTATCATAATATATCGTGAAAATTTAAAGGAAAAATTCAAAATTTAAAAACCTGATATTATGATTATCGAATTTCTGGTCATATGACGTAACAAATGAAAACTATGAAACTTTTTTAAGTAGTAAAAATTGAATCAGATATGGATTTGTAATACCATAAAAGTGATTTAATTTAAAATTCATTTGAAATTACCATTCTCAAAATATTTACAGTTTCTTAAACAAAAAGAAATACTAAAAATATATAAATGTTATTAGTATACATATTGAACTTCCTTGTCTGACTCATTAGAAATTGACTTTTGTTGTATTTAACCGATAAAAACAAGCCCATACTTATAAGAGGCAAACATTATTTTAACCCCAACTACTAATTGATTTTAATTGGAATTACACACAAGAAAAATAAACAAAATAATTATTAGAATTGCATATGAGTGTAGGTACAATATTGGTACTGCGGTTTTTGCCCCCAAATGTTTATGTTTCACATTCTGACGATCCAAAATAAAATTTTAAATAGTTTCAAACTGTCGGTTGGAAAGACACCAACGGCACAGCACTAGAATATTCAGATACAATCTCAGCAAGGCAATTATTGGCAGGACCAACTGGAGCGAGCTGTTGACTTTCATGTGTGTGAAATTTCGTTTACATAAACAAAAATCCTTTGGCTCAAAAGTTACCATGTCTGATTTTCAACATACATATTCCCCAGATTCATCAAATTTATCAATATTATTTATATTATACATACTATAACTGGCTGTCTTGTATCTAATTTTTTATTTATTAACTAAGTAATAAGTTCCTATTTATTAAAAACAAAGTTATATAAAAAAATGTGGATAAGAAAAAGCAGAATTTCTGTTTTAAAAATAGAGATTGTGCTTTGAAACTATAATTAGAGAATACTAAAACAAGTAGAACAGAAAGTTATATTTTGACTATACAGATTATAGATCTTGAAATTAAAAAACAAAAAATTCTGTTGTGAAAACTGATTTTATTAAGTATTAATAAAAATTGTATTTTATTTGACCTTGAAATTGGGTTATCTCTAGGAACCGAATGCATCAGTTTTGGGTTGGCATCGCTATTAAGTTTAATTTATAATAAAACTTTACATTATTATTTAAGATGCAAAATAACACCCTTTTAGTAACTAATAATAAACCATTTAAATCATTTTGTGTTATTTAATTATGTCAAAATTCACTTTTGGAGAAAACTGCTCTTAAATGGCGGCCCGCATAGACAACAACCTAATACAAGTATATATTTCTAGAAGCTTCGTAATTAGACACTAATTAGGACAGTCGTACTAGGTCTCATGGGTGTTACATATTTTCATTGAAATTAAATATGAAATCAACTATCACTTTAGTATTTTGGACAACTGCTTTTGGATTTCTTATGGTCAATCAGACAAGATCAATTTTCAACCTTATGACTTCATAGTTCTCTAACTAAGCCCAAAAAAATGTCTTCATCTAAATTTGTACCAAATTTCAGCACTATCTATCTAATGAAAACATGACGTTTTAAAAGGAAGATATTTTAAAACTTTGGGTAAGCCCGTGCTAATTTTTACAAAACGTGTCGAGATGTGGTTGGAGACCAACTTCTGTAGAAAATTAAAGGAGGAATAGAATTGGGTTCGATTTTTAGTAGGTATTCTGTATCTTGATATAAAGTAGATTAACAATTACAATTTAATTATATTATTTTACAATCATTGATGAATAAATATATACCTACGTGTTCAAAAAATATTTGGATCTATTAAAGACCAAAAAGGTCAAAAAGTGTGTTAACTCAAACCCTAAAATAAAAGAAATCATTTTGGGGGTTAGCTCTCACTTTATAAATGTTAGAGTTAACAAAGTTAACTTTTATTAATTGCTATTTGTGGCACTTATTTGTTTTATGAATTAATGTCTTTATTTTTGCTTCTTAGGTACTCAAGAATTTGAATTTATGGTATTTATTTTATATGATTATTAACTTTGTTAGCTATAATATTTTAAAATTCATTTATCGCAAAACAGTAATAACATTCATATATACCTAGTAAGAGGAAATACCCAAAAATAATGTTATTTATTTTAGGCTTTAAGCTTTAATTTCCATTCTTTTGGTAATGGACTCATATATAATTTGTGGTTGCTTTTAAAAGTGATGATACTAGCTAAGGTTGACATGTAATCAGATATCTTTAAAATGATATTCTATGCCATACTGGCGACCCTAGCAACTGTTGTCAAGTGAAAATTGATTAAAAGAAAGTACATATATGTTAACGAAGGTTTCATGTGGTCAACTACTGTTAAAAGCATAGTTCTATGCGGTGTATTTATAAACATTTATCATTGCTGTGCAATATTGGCATCTCTAGCAACAGTTTCTAAGAAAAAAGTATACAAATTAAACGTTTATATATGGTAATTCTGGTTTTACAT
The DNA here is from genome assembly GCA_034780595.1 of Parotoplana pacifica. NCBI lineage: Eukaryota > Metazoa > Platyhelminthes > Proseriata > Otoplanidae > Parotoplana > Parotoplana pacifica. The sequence continues at coordinate 2,331 of JAUYWI010127872.1, read as the reverse complement.
GATCAAATATCCATATATTTGTAAAAAAAAAGCTTGTTGCTATGCCATATTGGTGACTCTAGCAACAGTTATTAAGTAGAAAGTTGATTAAAGGGAAGTTAATATATATGGTAACAAAGGTTTGATGCAGTCAAATCACTAAAATATCATAGTTGCTATGCAATATTGGCGACCCTAGCAACTGCACAAAAAATCTGACAACAGATTTTTACTCTTAGCTCCGAACTTTGTTTAGGTGCCAAATTTCATTAAAATCGGTTAATGTTTAGACTATGACATCGATGAAGAAGGTGAAGGAGAGAAGGACAGATTTTGAGATACTTTATCTCTAAAATAATTTGACTGATTTTAATCAAATTAGCAAACTTATTTACCATCGGAGTCTGAACAGATTGTATGAATTTCAACTTCATAAATTATTTCATGTTATAATGGGAAGCACTTAAAATGGCCTATTCCAACGATCCTATAAAGTCCATTAGGCAAGGCTGAGCTGTTAGAGCTAACAGCCAAAATGTCATTGGTTTGATCTATCTATGTAGCTTGTGCTATGCATTTTGGCAGGTCCATGTCTATGGATTCTACTTTCTCTACTGTTGCCTATCACGTGCCTATTTATCTACGTAATTTCCTTTCTACCATTAAAAAATAATCTGAAATTTATCTTCTACTATTGTAGATCCTGTCAGAAATCAATGTTTTCTTATAAAAATGCAGTTTATATTTTGCATTATAAGCATATATAAGCTTCAATATTTGAACTATAAACCCAAGACATCGATAAAGTAGTAAAGTAAACATCAATATTTTTTTTCAGTTATGCTAAATACAAAAAAAGGAAGCCAAGAAGAAAATCATTTGTAATGCTCAGAAGCATTAAGAAAACAGAAAGTAAAAGAAAATAAGTTAATGCACGTCAAAATGTAGGCACCATTAAATTTCTAAAAAAACATTGTTAATCAGCTTTATTTTACTTTTATGAGGGAGTTAAAATGACCATAAAAAGTCTTTATAGAGAAAAAATCAGGTCAGGTAGTATGTCATCAGTAAAAATAGAGTAAGATTATAATCATTGCATTTGGTAGGTAGGTAGGTATACTATTGCTTCTTCATAATGTTGACCTAATGAAACTAAAATTATCCCATAGAATTAATAAATACATTTAGGTACTAGTACATGCTATGTCATATATTAACTAAATTTGCTGATTATTTTTCCAGATTGCTTACCAATATCGGCTAGACAGTAGCTGCTCGCAATACTTTCATAGGTGGGTTTCTTCTGATCACAAAGAGGACATTTAGCTTCTAAAATTTCAAAATAATAAACATTTTTTTCAATATCAAGTAAACAAACCAATATTTTCAACTGTTTTCATTGCTGCCACGCCGCGTCATACTTGTACATAGTATTGCACTTAGTTGGTGATGCAAAACTAGGCTTTTGTAACTATGCTTATTTGATACTTGAATGTGATCCTAACTATACAATTGTTACTTAATTATATGGGAGTTATATGCGGAGATGTTATAAAGATTTGGGTAATTAGTTGTTTGTATTATAAAATATATTAAGTCAGTATCGTTTTAATTATAAGTAACAATTTAGCAGTACATACTTTTCCAAATTTATATATTTTAAATAACGTTCTCTAAACGTGGTCAAAGTTAAAGGAATTTTGCAAAGATTGGAAACAAAGTTAACAAAACCTACCTACTTAAATTTCGAAGCCTTGTTTTGTCATTGGGTTTTCAACAATAAAATTGTATTTACATATGTATTCATAAAGAGTAATTTATCATTGAATTTTTATATGAAATTTATTTATATAAGTAAGTGATGAGTAATTTTTGGTAATAAAAAATCTTATTTAATGTTCTTCGTAAGTTGATAAAAATTTTTTTTCTTTTGTAATGTCGGGTAAAATGTCAGTATAAAATAGTAGTTTTGATTAGAAAACAATTTTTAACAAATATGGTTTGTTTTTTAATAATATATACGTAAGTTTAAGCAAATTAATTGCAGTTGCTTTCAGGTTATTATATTATTTGATGTTGTTGTTGTTGTTAGTGCATGACGAAACAGCAGCAAAAGGACCGATGACAAGATCTATAATTCTTCGATTGGCGACCTTATTCCAATGTTATTAGCTAACGCTATAAACTGCAACATCATAATTAATAGCGAACAAAACATGACTTATAACGTATCCCCGCGAAAATCAAACAATACAACCAAATCGATACATCTCAGTCTACATAGAGAACACTATGATGCCTTAATCATCAACAACGGTAAACCTATGAACACCTGCATTGCAACAGCCACAT
>JAUYWI010127861.1:0-10007 GCA_034780595.1 Parotoplana pacifica | reverse complement strand
GAGTACGAGGATGAAAAGAAAAGGGGCTAATGTGTCGCCTTGCAGGACTCCAGCAGATATATTGAAGTAGTCAGTTTTGCCATCGGGTGAGATCACTTTCACTCTTCGTGTTTTTGTATCCAGCATCAACAGCTTGTACCATTTTCTCTGGTATCCCATATAACATTTACTAACTATTATTGATTTAGAAAAAAAAAAACTTTATGGAACATTGGTATTTATTTGCCGACTATTGTTTCGTAAATACTTTTTACATTTTCAATGTTCCATAAAGTTTTGGCTTTTCTTTTTATTCTCTAATTTTTTCTATGCAATATCCTTCGTATTCCAGATTTATTGATTTATTCTGTATTATTATTCATATGAATTATTTCTTGGCTAAAAACGATTTTTTTTTCTGGACGACCTATAGTATATAATGTGCTGATATCAAATATTAGAAATGATTGAACTTTAAGATTTTTAATCTTATAAAAACTATAGAAGATATTTGGCATAATTTAGTAGGAATAAAAATTTAAAAGAGACCGAAACTGCTGGTAAAAAATAAGTTATGTAATTATACATTTTTTGGTCTAAAAGCCCTGTTCACGTAAAATTAAGATGGAATATTAAAAAACAGTTAAAGCATAGACGATAAAGACCATAATCAAAGTTAGAATAAACATGGAAGATCATTACTAATTCTAATATTAAAATTCTCTAAAAAAATCTTTCGATATTTATGGAAAGATTACTAAGTTTATAAACATCATTGTCAGTAATATGGTAGAAACATTTAACTCTTTCATGATTGAGAGTAAAAATATAAATTGTTTTCAGATGAATGCAAAGTATTAGTTGCTTTATCAACTGTAACAATAACATCTTTTATGAATGGCTAGAAATTCATTTTTAAGATCATTAATAATAAAATTAGATTTATATATTGTGCATTTTCTGAGCTTTTTAGAAATGATGGAAATAATATGGCTGAAATAAGTATTAAAAGAGATGGTGATATGTTTTCTTTTTTAGCCTATTTGAAAATACTGTTTTTAATATCTGATAATGTAAAGTTTTTTGAAAATTAAATGAAGGACTACTCCTAAATTTAGCATCCTTCTCAAGAATATTTGTACTAGCTGATGTCAGATAGTTTTAAACTATGTAACTAAGAAAGATCCTTTTTGACATAATTTAATTTTTTTGGTTGTGTAGTTGCATATGTGGTAGAACTGTCTCAAAATACTTTGATTACACCATTATGCACTTTATTAGATATTAGTTACCGCCTAGATCTAACTTATGTAGGTCTATGTTTATTAATTAGAAGTAGGTATATTTTACAGCTAAGCTACTTATGTGCAAGCTAATTGCCTAGTGCTAGTGATTAATTTTATAAAATTATTATAACAACTGCGTACTTATGTAAACAATTCAACTAAGTCAGTAAATCGACCCATTCCAGACCAGGCGAATACTATACTATATTTTTATTTTAATGTTTGATGTATATATGTGTATGTGCCTATGTAATCAATCTGTTATTCGGTTTTTGTTTTAGAATGGTGGAAACCACTTTGAAAATCGAACGGTTATATTTTTCTGGTAGAATTCAAATGATAGTCCACTTGAACCGCATGGTTCCTTTTCCTCATGTTAGCAAAATCACAGTGTCTTTTTTAGAAAGGCAAGTTAATTTTTTTAAATTGAAATACATTTATTGATTATGTACTTGAAATATTATTTTATAAAAAGAAAGAATGGTATCCTGTATTTAAATGTACATTGAATGTTTTATAAAGTATTACAAAAATGGCGCCAGTTTTTTCATGTTCATTTAAAGAACATTAAAGCAAATAACAAATCATTTGTTGACTCTCACACTTAATAATTACAAGGATCAATAGATACATACTCTTTTGTTTCAAGAAAATGTTCTTTTAAAAGACCGTATTGTATTGTAACACACTTTATGAATTTATGAAATACTAATCAGAATACATATAAATACAGAACTAACGGTTTTCTTTTGTTTTAGTCCTATTACTGTTTGATTATCCCATTTTTAATAAATTATTTGGTCTTGTTTCAATTAGGCCAAATCTTCGCTATGATTTGAGGCTGCTTTGCCTAATTAATGTCGCAGAGATTCCTGTTCTTAAATCCTGGATGGAGAATATGCTCTTGAGTATGCTTACCGAGGCCATCGTTGATCCTGGTAAAATGGCCATTTTTACATCTTCAAAGTTGTCCTCGGGTCCAGTTTCTGAGGCAGATAAGAAACATGGTGAGAATTACATATTTAGATAATAATTGATATTGAAGCATGTTGAAACTAAACGGGATGTGTATACGGGAAGTACACAATAGGAAATTTACAATTACTGTATATTGGGGGGGAGAGAAACAAAGAAGTACGATTGAACATTTCCAAACAGGATGAAATAGAATTCAACATCCATCTGTTTACTAGTTTTGGAGTATTTGTCGCTCATCAGTACAGACAATGATTTAAATCCGAGACCATCTGATTAGCAGACATACTAACTGTTAGACCATGTGCTCGCCCATGTTACTGTGTATAACTTTTTATAGCCAAATTCTGTTCGCAAATTGTATATTATTGTCCAATGTTTTCCACCAGATTTAAGACTTATTTATCTTTGTCAATTCAGCCCTGGTGTTCATCGTAAGTTATCTATAAACATGTACGGCATTTAGCTATATAAATATAAATTATTAACATCGGTATTGTTGGGCTAGCTCGTGGTCTAACGATGACCCCCCGTTCGAATCCTACTCTGTAATGATGAGGGGGAACTCAAAATTAGTATAGAGATGGATGTTCCTGCTAATATTGATGCTTATGAATTATATTTGATTAACTGAAAATAGTGTAATTTTAAGATACATAGCTTCAAAGTATCGGGTTAGTTGAATCAATTAACATGCTTGAAATGAAGTTGAATTTGTTCATTTTAAGACAGTTATTTTATTGTAGTCATAATTATTACCGTATGTTTTTCAACAAGATTTCATAACAATTCATATCAGATCTATTTGTAGTGGCGCGATGTCATGATTTCGTATGAGTGTAGTGTTACATATTTCTCTGTACATTTCAGCTGAAGGTGTACTTACTGTCGGCCTAACACTAAGTCCAGGTGCTCTAACCACAGGTAAGTATGCTGTTGCTTCTTGTCACTGATTTTACTCTTGTTTATGCTACGCAAACAACTAAACCTGATATTGTCTTTATATCTGAGATAGTTTGATTATTCTATTTGATCTTTCGACAGTGATGTAGGCTGTACTTTTAATTCTTGAACATATTAAAAATAATGGATAAAGCAGATACATTTGATGTTGAAGTTATTAATAATCAATTTCACAAATATACCATAAAGTAAATGATTTTTCTTTTGAAGTTGTAAACATGCCATTTTTGACAGATTTCACTCATTGCATATGCTAATATTTATGTCTCCCAAGAAGATGTTGCTTTTCTTTTCAAGTTACTTTGTAATAAATTAAGCACTAGAGTTTATAATACTAAACTTCTTTTAATAGTAATTTTGAATTTATCAAATCTTTTTATTATACTAAGCAATTCTGTTACTGCTGTTAATTTGGACATATTAATAGTTTCTTATGTCACAAAAGGTCCAAAAGGTTTGCCTAATTTAGGTAATACTTGTTATTTAAATAGTTTAATCCAAATATTCAATTTTCTTAATATCAATGGTTATTTAAATTTTAACAATAAATTTATTTCTCTTACCAATATTAATAACAGTTCAGATATTTCTATCAGGTTAAGTTTTATCAAGAATGTTATTAGTTTATTAAAATCTTATGATGATTTGATACTACAGATCAACAAGATGTTCATGAAGCTTTCCTTAAAATCATTATTACTTCTAACAATATTGATTTTAATAATTTTAATGGTCTTTCTGAAACTACAAATATTTGCTCCAATTGTTATTCCTTTTGGCTTGTGGTGAACATTTTAATTACATCATCAAACAAATTCATGATATTGACAGCTATCCATTTTATTATCAAACTAAAGATAGATTTTGTAATAAATTGTCAAATGTTACACCACATTCTATCACTTCTAATACTAATAACTTTCCCAGAATATTAACTATTTTAGTCAATAGATTTAGTAATACTAGTTCTGGTAGAATTACAAAAACTGCAATAATGTATGTAGGTAGTTCTTCCTAATAACATTTCTTATAATAACCACAATTATAATATTTAGTTCTTCAAACAACAGTGGCCATTACAGTTCTTATATGTATATGAAATATATATAGTGAATATAAATGTAATGATTCCATCATCTTAAACGTTGACTTTGATCTACATACCTTTTAATTCATCTAGTGCTTATTTAGATTTTTACAATTTAAATAATAACTAGATAATGGGAAGAGTGACGGTTGTGTACACATAAAACTCACCATATTTCTTGTTATTGTTTTGCATTTTAATTACTTCATATTTTTTCATTTCTGACTTGACTGGTTTTATGGTTTTTTATTTTTGCTTTTCGGATGAAATACATAGATAGCACTTTCAATCACCAAGCTTGACTAACCATCTTATCATGCTTCAGCATGGGATTAGAATGCGATGCACATGATTACATAGTTTTGATTTGATCTTGAAAAGTTGTTGTTTTATGTTGAAGCCATATAATTTTTTGCACATCTTTTGGTTAGATTTTATTCAATTCTATGGTGTTAGTACTGTCGAAGGCTTGCATATTTTAATCATAGTTTTCAGTTGATTAATTTATTCTTATGCAACTGTTGAGGTAATAAATAGATTTTGTTTTTACCTATGTATAATAAGAATATATTTTTTGATCAGCTGTAATAAGTAGTTGACGTAATGATCTCCTGAATAAATGATTATATTTTTTTATTATAATCAAAAAATATAATTATAGGTATCTATTCAGTTTTCTTGTACATATGAATATCAGTGTTATTTTCATTCATGTTCATTTTAAATTTTGGTTTTTCTGGTAGTGGAAATTGCTTCTTTAAAAAGTAGAAGAACATACAATTAAGCGAAATGAATTTATTGCTGATGCCGGCAATAGGTAATTTTGTCAACTGAAAACACTTAACAATGACAATAAAATTTTGACTGTATTTATTCTGAATTTAAAAAACATGTTTTGTCTACTATATTTTTTTTTTTTTTGCAATACTTTAGTTTTTTTCATCCAATACACGATACTTTTCAAAAATTAATTAATTTCTTACTTCCAATGACTTTTAGATCGCGTTTCTTCAATAGCTGTATGTAATCTAAAGCTAGGAAAGCAACAGACAACCTCTCAAGAAGTTATTTCGTCAAGTTGTGAATGGAAACAATATTTTTCATTCTTTGTTTATCCAAACCATACGGAGAATGGGCCTCATCTGGATAATGTAAATATAAAACATTGTTACTCTATATTAGTGCTAATTTGTAAATAGTGATTTGCTAATCCAATTTATTGATTAAACTGCACTATTATTGGTGATAGCGGTTTTATAAATTTCAATTAAAGAATTCTAGAAAGATTCGATGTTTCAAAATAAAGTGTAATGAATGAAAAGGTAGTAATAATTCAGATTAACAGAATGGTATTTTGAAACAACGTTAATGAAATGTAATTGTTTGAGAGCCTCTTCAGAACTCTGGGCTTTCCTATATCCCATTCTGTAACGAAGATGTGTATACTATATCGGAAAAGCAAAGCATAGTTTGATTTATTTTAATAAGTGGATACTGAGAAAGGACTGTACCGTTGGGCTAATTAGATATTTATGAACAAAATGTCTAGGGATCTGCGAAGGGTTGGCTATATGATTGTCACTGGCAGAGTGGGATCCATTGTTGTGTTGAAGGAAAGCAGTAAATTAACTAATTTGATGCATTTGATTTCATACTAAGTACAATCTATTTTAAAATCTTTGCGATGTCTTTTATTCATGTAGATGTATTAGGTAATTTATTAAAAACCTATGATATTGTTTTTAGTGTTTCTAGTCTAAGTAAATTGTAGTTTATCTTTTTTCTTTGAACCATTTTTGGTAGCTTCGTATCAAGATCAAGAGTGCACACATAGTTGGTCTCCGTCCTCTGGCTGTATATGACATTGATCTCTCATTTATAGATCTAGAGCAAGGCGAACAAACGTAAGTTGAATGAGTTCAGAGTTGTGCGTAGTTTCAAATTGTAACATTCTCTCTCTCTCTCTAGTGTAATAGAATATAATAATGTTGCAGGCATTGTATTTTTCTGGTATTTATGAGTGTTTATTGGTTTGGATTAACACATGAATTTACACACAGATGTACTTACTGAGCAATAATTGAAATCTAGATCTTCTGAAAAGATTCATAGTATTGTCTTTCTACACTTACTGTTATGTGAGATTTACAATGCTTTTTGATAACTTTTCTTGTACGTATTATAAAAATAATGTTGAAATATTTATGTTATCTTTCGATGGAAGAAATTAATGGTAGCATTTGCTCTGAGAAACATCCCATGTTTCCCTTTATTCACCGCAACTTTATGAAAATGTATAGCATTGAAATAAAGGTTCAAATCTGTATTAGTTTTCAATTTTGATTTTAAGAAGTGAATATAACAAAATAGTACCATCAAGTGGCAGAATAAAACTTGGCACATTTATTAAGTGTCCAAATTATAAAACAAAACTTCAGCTATTTAACTGAAATTTGGCATAATGAAACAGAATAAAATTAGATGCTGATTGGAAACGAAATTACATACGTTAATAGAATATATGGTTCGTGAGATACAATATCTTTTTCTTAGAAAATAGACTAAATACATTTGCTGCTTTTGTTAATTTAAAGTACAAGATATTTTTATGGTTAATAGCTTTCCAATAATCTAAATATAGATTTTTGTACTAAAAGTTATTTATCCATTTAGTTACAAAATAGGAATAAAACAAAATTAAATGAAATAAGATTGGTCAAAATATGGTTAGCTTTTCTAAAACAAATTTCAAAAATATTTGAAATAAATGAAATTAAATATTTAAAATTATTTAATTATTTAATTAAAATTTAAATTTTACTGAGTAAGTAGGTATTTCAGTACATAAATTAACTAGTTTTAAAGATTTTATAGCTAACAAAGACAATAAAACTACAGATATACCTCTATATTATGTTTATTAGCTACCTCAAAATTGTAACTTAATATTAAGTTTTTGAGGTAGCTAGTAAACATAATGACAATAGATCTATGGATCTTCGTTTTTAAACCATGTATTTTCGACTTTGTTAGCTCTAAAATCTTAAAAACTAATTTAGAGTCATACCAACCTAAAACCCATATTTAATTTCATTCATTTCAAGTATTCGAATTTGTTTTTGGAGGACTAGCCATCTTTGGGCCTTTTCAACCAATCTTATTAGTTAATGAGCGATAGATGAAATTTACTGCAAATTGCTAGCCGTAACTTTCTATAGTTAAATTCGTAAATTTTAGTTTGTGAAATCGTTATAAAAGATTTATTCTAGAGTTTTACTACGGCCCCTACAAAAATAAACGCACATATCTTAGAAATTTATGATTTTACTATAAAATTACATGCAAAGTATTTTCTGTAGGCTATTGCACTGATTTCGACATTCTGTATCCAAATTTATATTGATGTATCGATCTTATTTATAATGCTTTAAATTTATAATGGATATAACAAAATACTTTTATACGTATGCTTATTTACAAAAACACAAATTTTCAAGGTAGGTGCGTTTCATTTTGCCAGGGCTGTATAATCATACGAATGATAGCCATAGAAAGTAATTTAACTTTTTAATATTCATACATAGTTGCGTATAACGATAGACTCAAAACCATAGATTGCCTGATTATTTAAAATGTTGTGTTAATTTACAAACACCCTCTACTATTGTACTGTATCTTAGGATTGCAATACGTGGTCTCAGAATCCCAACGTGCAGCCCCTACCACTTATTTAGATGTTATCAACCATACATACCTAATTGATTTATAATGTTTATGTTGAATTTATAAGACATTTATAAATTCATTTCCCATGTTACCCAATTATGGTTCCAAAGTAGTCTTAACTTTCTGTTTTGATTAGTCTCATAATTTAATTTAAAAAAATTGTAATTTGATATTTCTCCAATTTTTTAAATTGTTAGTAGCCTACATAATCTTAATCTTATTGCAGGAAATCCAATGAATTTGTGAATAATGGCATTCCTCTAAATGTTGAGTTAGAGTATACTCGTCTTCCAGCCATTGAATTGGATTATCCAGAGAGAAGCCATATAGGTTTTGATATGGAAATACATAATAGAAGTAAGTTTTAAAACTTGTACTTTTATTAATAAAAGAAATATTACGTTTTCGTGTAACTTAAACGTGTAGGTATGGTATCAGTTATAAAACTGTTGTAATATTCCTAGTTTATCTTTTTAGTTATATTGACCTGATCAAACATCTAAATTTAGAATTAATAAATTAAATAATGCGTTAGATTCGAAAATTATAGGTTTTGTGATTTATTGTTTGTGGTTAGTATCTTACCAATAATAAAAAGAATAATGTAGTTCCTAATTTTTAGCGATATTGAATATAGGAATTTAGATGAAGCGGGTAGCTACATAGGTCATTATTTAGGTACCGGAAAAAGGAAAGACGTAGAATGGCGAACTTCTTTTTAATGCAAAGTTTGTTGCAGATATAAAGTAAATTGATTTAAAAAAAAATAATGTTGCATTATATTTCATTAATGTGAGGATATTAGGTATATAATAATCCATTATGTCTGTCTGCAAAAAGGAACAATATTTGGTGTTAATGAAATTCTGTTTATCTGCTGATAAATTATTGCATGTAGTTTGCCAATATTGCACTTTAAAGCTATTTATTCAGATCATACATTCTTCTTCTTCTACATACACCTGGTCCCATTAGATGGGGTCGGCAGCCTGAATTCTCCTTCTGCAATGACCCCAGTTCTGTGTATCTGCTTCGCTGTGCCTCCAAATCTTACATGTCTTTCTCCACTTCTTGTCTCCATTTTCTCCTCGTTCTGCCTCTACATCTTGTTCCTCCTATCTCGCTGTTCAGTACCTTCTTCACAGGGTTAATCTTGTCCATTCTAGCTACATGTCCATACCACTTTAACCTGCTCTCTCTGACCTCTATAATATTTCTAAATTTCAGTTCTTTTCAGATCATATCTAATTGTTTAAATTATAATTATGGTTAATTTTAATTCACCAGCAAAGCCACTACGAGACCGGTATATATAATTATGGTGTTTATAAGAGTGAACGAAAAATAATTGATTCTGTTTTATTTGACTTTGGGACGTAAGATTTGATTTTACTATATTTATTTTTTCTGTGTTTTTATTATTTTGATGTCGAATATCTTTAGTTTTAATAATTTAAACTAATACAGCCAATTCTATCACTTTTTATATTTACCAAACTAAAACACATGGACTCAAAATAATTATACACAATTTAAACTATTTTACTCATTTTATTCAATATGAAACTTTATTATCAAAATGGTCAATTTTCTACATGAAAACCACTCACGGACCCATTTGTAAACTACACATAAAAAATATAATATTATATGATCTAACCTATAAATGCTAAAATGTTGCTTTTACACTTCATACATGATTTAATTGGCTATCTTGCCACATTATCAGGGTCATTGAAGGATTATATTTAAAAAATACAATATTTATGGCCTCAGGATGACCATGAATACTGTAGGATTCCAATTCAAGATGTTATTTGTAAAGTTGAAGCACTTACAATGATTAGATAAGGTATTATCAACTAGGTCAAGTGATGTTTTTTGGTGGAAGTAGGTGTTTATGCTTGGTTATGATATTCTGTTTAAGTTTGCGTTTATGGTATGTGTATTGAGATGTTGTAAGATAATGTTTATTAGGATGGTTTGATTTG